>QMIH01001071.1:159209-189994 GCA_003987875.1 Clarias batrachus
AGGAGTTATCTGAAATGGGATCATTGCCTCTCTTTATGGCCTGTGAGCGTGCATCCAAGTGGATACCTATATGTTTCTCTCTCGCAGTGTGTGTGTGTGTGTGTGTGTGTGTGTGTGTGTGTGTGTGTGTGTGTGCACTGAAAGTGCCTTTGTGAATACAATCAGACAGATTTAATCAATGTGAGAGGATAAAATGAAAAGATGTATTTTACCCAGAAGTATGCATACGCTAACCAAGTCTACATTTCCGTCCAATATATACAGTGTTCTTATTATCAGTTCCTAGAAGCACAAATACACAAATGTACACCCACACACATCTGCACGGTAAAAACGCGACTGAGTCTCTCGGAGGAGCTGTAATTAAACGATTAGATCCACATGATCAGACTGGAGACGGCTCTTAAAACTTCCCCCCCTTCCTTTCTCTTGTGCTGCTCGTAGTTGTGTATGTACTGTAAGTGTCATACATATATTTTTTTTATCTACAAATAGATTAAATCTATGAACTCTGTGTAAAACCTTTATACGGGACACAAACAGATTAATGTCTTAATTTTAATCATGTATATTCATTTGGCACCAGAAAAGTACAGCTGTAGAGCTGTCCTTTTTCCATTTGTTTCAGTACCAAACAAACAAACAAACAAACAAACAAACAAACAAACAAACAAACAAACAAACAAATAAAACAAACAAATAAAACAAACAAATAAACAAACCAAAACCCTTACCTCACTCTGGGTCAATATAACATTTCTCAAAAAGTAACTGCAACACACTTATTTTTAAAGCATGCAAAACCCAATATTCATTTTCTGGCCATATGGGGTGCCAAAATTTAACAACCCAGCATCATGAATTCCCTTTAACAGTTGCCGCCATTAGAAGGATGATTAAGCATCTGATTAAATAAAGATCCCAAAAACTCATCCCAGATTACGAAAAGTGTCATCACCCACCATAATAATGATGTGGCTGCCCTTACTATCGTCATAGTAACCAACACATCATCGCTTAAGCTGTATTTGGATCCTTTTTTTGCATTTCTATCTTTTGATTCCTGTCTCTCGTTTCTTCTTTGTCATCATCTTTATCATTTTCTTCATCATCATCATCATCATCATCACACCTATTCCAGGACCCATTACTGCAAATCTCAATTTCTGTCCTCTCCCTTTCCCTCATCATCTCTTCTCTTCTTTCCCTCTCTCTCTCCCTCCCCCTCTGTCCATCCAGCTTTGAGTCGATAATGGTTTATATGGGCGGTTATCAGATAGCCTGAGCCACTCTCACTACACACTAATGAAAAAAAAWAATAACATTTGAGACCACTCTCTGTGTATGTGTGTGTGTATATGTAATCATACTGACCTTATCCAAGGACATGTGCYAAGTGATCACATGATGATAACTGGGGAAMGTCGATAGCAAATTAAACTGTAACTTTTCTCCCACTCGAGGAATCTAACTGCATGTTTGTTCCTTGCATTAAAGCACTAAGCTTATGTTTTCGATWATAACACAAATTTCTTTATGATTATTATGATCAGAACTTTCACGAGACAGCATTGTACTGCTCCTAGAACAGGCTTATTCTACTAAACATGTGAACCGTCACCTTTTATTGCTTAGCTCTAGTGATGATGTAAGGACTATAAATACAGTAAGACACCAGGAAGTAGTTTTGGTTCTTAAAAACTTTAAAATTAGCGTCACAATCCGCTGCAATATGGTGTGCATTCAATATGGCACGAGCAGGAGTGTTTCCCGGATCACGGCGCGCGCCATATCAGGTGTAGTTTGCGCGTGAAATGACTGAATGTTACAAGCTCAGTCATCTTTAACTCTTCGTCATCAGGCGAGATATTTGGGCCTATTTTTTTCATATTGAACTGGAGAAAAAAAGCCGATGTGTAGTAATATCGGAGGGGAAACAGTGTGGGCACACAACTGCTGGGAAAAATACCACAAACCTGAAGAGACGCATCAAGGCATACTATAATAATCACCCAGTTTTACCGCCTCTTTGTGGTAATTATGTTACCACATGTTAGCAWAATTATGTTGTGGTGTTTTTTATTTTATAGTTAAACCATTGCCAAACACATTAGGCTAATAGGTTAGCAAATGATTGTGACCCATAGGAGCTACAACAGTCCAAGTGTGTAAATTCATATAAAAAAATAAATAAATAAACACTGTATTGTTAGCACTGCTCTTATTGTTGTGTAGTTAACAAATATGGACATGTAGCAGTTGTTGTGTAGCTGAAAATATCAGATGTAAAGATACATTTTAAATGTTAAGATAATTATTTGGTGAAAAACCTTTAAAATGGTTTTGGCTAGACTAGATTGACTATAGGGTTAATTAATAATAATCTTATCTCTACAATCTTACGCTTTCATTGACTAAAGCTAAACTAAAATACTGAAGTGTTCCTCTGACTAAAACTACACTACAATGTCCAGACTTTTAGTCGWCTAAAACTTGACTAAACAAAAATAGGATAAGATTGACTAAATATGATAAAAACTACCAGGAACATTTATCCTGGGACTAAGACTAAGACTAAAATTGAAAATAGCTGACAAAATTAACACTATTAATAACACTTTTAACTAGTGCTCAATATGTCCGTTATAAACAATTCTCATTGTTCAACTTAAAGCAAGAAAGAAAAGCAAGTGAATACTCGCCTTGTTCTGAACTAAAGTCTCTCGCCATGTTGATGCTCTGGTTAATGATCTGCCTTCAGCTAAATAATTTACATAAATTCATGGTTGGATGAAGAGAGGATCTGCTACCGAAGCTGTGACGGCTTGTGTTTAGAAAATGAGAGTCATAGATTTTTTTTTTCTCCATATGTCTATCAAGAGCGCTGCTGTGTTCTTTCAAGTACTTGCTTCGGTCCACTGAAACACTTTGCTCGCTCTGCCGGTTCACAATCATTTCTCTAGAGAGACTTGTGAAGGCAGAAACAGAGAAATTTCTATAGAAATTAAAGTAGATTTATGTAAATCATCCTCTCCCTCAAGTGTCTCTTAAATGCTAAGGTGAAGCTTCTAGTGTTAAAAAAAAGTATTAAACACCGATTAAAATAAAATAATTTTAAAGATATATTAGAAAAATAGATGAGAGTCTTCCAAGGAAGACATGTGTCGCCTGCCCCCTGTACGTGCTACAATTCCCATGAATGGTTTTCGGATGAGGTGTGGAAAGAAGGATAGTGTGTCGCTGACAGACGATGCTGATGTGAGATAACAGATAGTGATCCCTATGCRTCACCTACACGGAGCGACGGGAAGWAGGGTGCTGGGGGAGCCACCGCATCGAGGGGCTGTGGGCACATCAACAACTCATACCATGCAGTAAATAATAATAGGACTCCTGCTAACATGATTTTCAGTGTAACACACAACATCCAGCAAATACTGTTAGTGTTTGTGTACTGCACTGTTCCATAAAGCTCACCTTGAACCTGCTGCACGTATTTTCKCTGCTTCTGCTTGTTATTAGTAGTGCACATTATTTCTTTGATGGACTTGCACCCACACAAGTGTGGTCACACTGACTGAGACACACACAYGAATAATGTAATGCTTTAAATGCTGCTTCCGTCCGACTGAGTGCAACAATGCAGAGGCTTACAGAGGAGACTGCCCACATTGTCCACGTTAGAGAGCAGTTTCTTGTCCTCCAGTCTCCTACGCCCTGTCTTTCTGTCTGGTCAAGAGTGCCACACCCCATCTGAAAACATGTTCCCGCAGTCACGCGCCTGTGCTTCGCAGGCAGCCGACATAAAAACTGTCATTCGCCATCTTCTCATACAACGTTTCTGGCTTGTTTCTTCATTACAARGTTTCCCTATAGAAAAAAAAATAAACCTATACAGTTCATTAGCCCTGTACCCAGATGGAATATTATAAAAGGCAATTCATCAACATTCTTAAAATAAGAAAATCACTCCCATCCCAATCTAGGAGAGCTCTGGAGATGTTGTGAGGAAATTGCGTTCAGGCAGAGACACGTGAGGAGAGACATTTTGGTAACACAGAGTGACACAGAAATCACAAAAGATACGTTGGGACCAAAAAGTTGTACTTTTTGTGACAGATCGTGGGCAGTACAGTATGCAACTGGAACAGTAACAAACAATTTGCATGCTGTCTCTGCAGGTGACCCTACTTTAAGTTTGTTATTAGCAGAGAAAATGGAGCTTTGAAACAGTGATGATTTGGGTTTGTCTCAACTGACAATGTGGGACATAATAATAAATCAAACTTTGTTCTTACAGCACCACAGATCATGCGAACCAGCAGCACAGATTCATACATTTCCCACCACACATCATGAAATCAATGAAAAACAAGCTCCATGCATATCGCTTGTTTCCCTGGAGTTGTGGGCATCACCCATGGCACACACATTAAAATAATCGGCCGGAGGCTCATGTGAACCAAAAACATTAATCAAAGCATCAATACTCAAGTGGTTATTGGCTGCAGAGYGAGTGTTGGAGGCGGCGTAACACACTCGGAGGACAGCGCTATCTGCTCCTTCCGCTTGCGTGAGCTCACAGACGCCCCTGACTGGCTGTAGCGCCGTGATTAATGTGGGGGTAAGTTCCTCTCATCCCTCCCCTCTGAGAGAGCTCGGCCAATCAGCTCTCTCGAGACCTCCGGCTGCGTGAGGTTACAGCACCACCCGGGAATCGAATTTGCGGTCTCTTGACAGGGCGAGCACTTTACCACTGCGCCACTCGGAGTACTTACTTTTTATCTTTAGAGGGAGGAATAGGGCAGAAATTTCCTTTAATTATTTATTTAYATTTTACTACATCATCTGCAAGCAAAATSGTCTCATCTTCTCTCCAGTTTGGGTTTCTTTTTAAAATAAAAAACAGAATTTTCCTTTCTTTCTTTGTGATCAGATTATGACAGTCCTATCCAGCTCTATTGTAGGGGCTTGAAACAGCTGTAATTTGAGACGTCTGATGAGGATAACGTCATACAGTGGAGTCATGCATCTAGCGGTTTTGTCTATTTACATAAACATTATAACAACACAAAACTGTCAAACTACATCTCCCATTATAATGTGTAATGTATAATGACGTCACGTGCTTTCCCAGGAGCAGTTCTTCTCCTCGCTGAAAGTAGGAGTAGGAAACTTCATAAACTTTTATGTCCTACTCTAAATTAGGAATATTATCAGTCCTAAATTAACTTTAAGCGCGATTCCTAGGAGTGATTCTTATGAGGAGCGATGCTTCTGAAATATGGACCCAGGGCTACAAAAGGTTTCCGTAAATTTTATTACCATTKCAGTTCACCTCACATGAAGCCGGGGGATCCGGAAATGACAAGTTGATATTGAATGCTTAAAAATGCCTTTTTATTAAACTCATGCAAATGTTTGGCATGGCTGAATATAGACACACACAAATGGAGCAGAGCTGCACATGGACAGGATGTATATAAAGGCTGACCTACAGCTGTATATACAAAGGAAAGAGGTACAAAAGCCTGCATCAATGTGCGTAAATGATGAGATGTCCAATTACAGGGTAGGTAATCACAGTACATTATTCTGTTTGTGTGAGAGAGTGCACATGTGTGTGTGCCTGTATGTCAGGGAGTTTTTTAGGGGGAGGGGGGAATTGGTGCAGTGAAAGTCAGGCTACACTCTGTAGTCCGTATTTATTTCCTGAAGAGACATCTGGATGCTATACAGCTGATCAAGGACTTCACACCACAAGCTATGTGTGTTCAAGAGAGTGAAAGAAAGAGGGCTTTAAATTATAAATCACTGTAGTTGTCTTACCTTGGTCTGGCTTCAGGGTCCATCTGAAAATCAGGAAAATAAAGAAAGAATAATGAGCCTGAATAGAGCAGGATCAACAAAGCAGATGTGCCATTATACAACATATCCATCATTACACATTCTATAAATCACCTGGCACTATTATTTATCACTAGATTAGAGGATGATTAAACAACCCTGTTCTGCCTTTTCACAAAAGCATGCTTAGTTCTTGACTAGCCATGGATGGGTATGCTATTTTCGGCTAGGCTCATTAGCCTAGGGCTACAATTGTGGGCTTTCACTCTGATTAAATACGCTCACTTGTAGCTGCATTTAAAGCCTGACACAAACAGCGCTAACTAGCCCGAGACCACGGCAGAATCAAAGGCATCTGAAGTCAGTTGGGTGGCGGTTATTTTCGCTTTTTCACCACAATTCCCCATCTGTGTGCATGTGTGTGTCAAGTCATCTCAGTGTGAGAAACGGAGAGGAGGAGGAAATAAAGATGGGAAGGAGAAGCTTCAGTGGTAGACAGAGAGAGAATGTAAGAAAGAGGAAAAGACAGATGAAAGGACAGAAAAAATCTTCAACTTTAATTAGGAGACAGGACATTGTAATGAAAAGCAGATAAGAGAGAGCACAGCGTCTGTCTGTGCATTAGCGCCTCTGCCTCGGTTCTGCAGGCCACTTTGATTAGGAAGCTGAATGAGAGAACATTCTGGGCTGTCCAAAAAAAAGAAAAAAAAAAAGACAATATCATTTGAAACTGGATAATTGGAAGGAGTGTGTAAAAGAAATGAAGAGCAAGGAGACAGAAGCTTTGTGGGACTTTAGAGAGGGTGAGACAGAGCATCTGATTAACTGCCTGGGCTCTGCTTCCCAGAATCTAGTGCTACCATAAACGTCTTTGAACTTTGACATCCTCACTGACCTGAGATGAAATGGAGTCATATATTAACGGGCTGATGACAGGCTATAGCCTGGATACACTTGAAAGCTTTCAAATTAATGGATGCATGTTTTCTTACACACCAAGTCAGTGTTAAAAACCATCTGATGGGTGTGTTCCATTGCTCCACAGTCATGTCAAATCTTCTACAAAAAATATGACTGAACCAATAACCAGTTAGTCCTCAGAGAACAGTCCTAGATGGCAAACTTGGGTAAATCCAATAGACTCTGATTATAAAACTGGTTCCATTTGCACATGCATGAGTTTCAGTACTAGAATATCTCCGATTGCATAAACACGTCAACTTTGGCACTATGTCTGGCAGGACCTCAACACTACTCATCACTCTGAGAGCACCATCCTCATGGTGGTAGCACTGTCAAGATTTCAACAGCTGAAAATGGTTGGAMCCAAATACAGGGCAATCCTCTGCGAGACACATGAAACTGAAGCAGTGTTTCAAGTTCCAACAGGACAAAGAACCTGAACTGACTGCCAGCTGAGAGTCTATTTGTATACACCAACCTGCGAAGTGGAACACGCTCAAATATCAAGATCCAGATGAGCAAAGCTGACAGAAAAATCTCTTGGGTGACTTGAAGCTGTAATCACAGCCWTAGATGGTTCTACCTTTTACAGTATTGATCCAGGGGGAGGTTACTTATACAAGCAACAAATGTCTTCTTTTTGATGAGTCACAATAAAAATATTTTGCAGCTTCAAATGCAAGACAATGTGTGAGTGAATTAAACAGAAAAAAAAATAAATTAAGTTAGAGGTAGTAACATTTCAGTATGTGGAAAAGTTGAAAGGGGSCAAATATTTATTGCATCTGTTGCTGTACATACTATACCATGAATATCCAATTCAAAATTGTTTGCCTTGTTGGTAAAATTACAATCAAGCTCAGTAAAGCATTACTTTATCGTAACCTTACTTGTTCTTAAGAAGTGCCATGCACGTGCACAAAGTTTGCCATGTGATTATGTCCAGCTGGCATGGCTTGGTATCAAATGTAAGGAAAACTTTCTGACTATGTATTTTGTCTTCATACTATTATGCCTCGTTTAGACAGTGCTAGCAGAGAGAGGGCCATGGGAATGCTTCAACTTGGTTYAACGTAAGCAGACATCGCCAGATGGTTTGGCATTGCCAGGAATCTGAGTTCCAGACTATGAAACTGATTCCCAACAACTGGTAGGTCTGGAATGCCAAGTGTGACAGCGCCAAGACAAGACAGACTAATTCGATGGCATCATTTGAGAAATCGTACAGAAAATGCGGCCACTACTCCTGGTGGTATTCCAGTGTTACATACGCCATAAAGTTGTAGGACTATTTAARGATGTTTGGCTGCAGAAGGACTTGTTCGACGTGCAATGAGGCCAGATTGTGGGCCAATGTTGAATCTACGTCATTATCAATGTCGTCTGAATTTTACATTTCTGAAGGGCACAAYGAGTTTTGTACATAACTGAACTACCTTATTGATGTGACAAAAATTTAATTCGCAAGTAATTTATATGTGCAACATTTATTTTGTTCATGAGTATATTTAAAGTCGTTGCACAGAGTTGGGCCAGAGTCATACCACCTTAATCCACTATGAAACTGCTTAAACGCTCTGTGTGGAACTGAATCGCTCCAGTTGCCATCTACACGATATGAGCAGATGCTAAAAAAAAAAAAAAACCTGAATAGATGAGCAAAAAAAAAAAAACCCTGCGTGTCCTCTTGAGAGTGTTTGCTTGCACTGCACAAATTCATTTCTCCTCTACTCCACKGATTCTGTGAACAGGCAATCAAAAGTCTTTCATCTTTCTCCCACTGGCCACGCTGATTCAACAAAATCAATCACCAACCATGGAGAACACAATACAAAAATCTACAGTCGATGGCTGATTGCGCTGCTGTGTCAGGCCGTGAGGATGTAAGAGTGAATAACTGTGTCTGAGGATGCAGGAAAGACAGGGTCTCTGTTTAACACATAAGAGCTCAGACCCACTTCTCCTTTAACGGAAATTATAGGGGACATGACACAGACAAAATGGACCACATGGAACACATTTTGAAAGACGTCACATGGCATTATCCCTGACAATTTTAGGGTTAAAATGCCTATGTGACAGATCACAGCTGTATTTTCTTTTTTTATGCCTCATCGTCTCATCTCTATAATGCTTTATCCTSTATACAGGGTCGCGGGGTCTGGAGTCTATCCCAGGAGACTTGGGGAACGGGGCGGGGAACACTCTGGATGGGGTGTCAATCCATCACAGGGCACAGACATACACACACTCATTCACATACTACGGGCAGTTTGGGAACACCAATTAGCCTAAACTGCAGGTCTTTGGTCTGTGGGAGGAAACTCACCAAGCATGATGGAGAAAATGCAAACTCCATGCACACAGAGATGGAAATCGGACCTTCGAGGTGCAAGGCGACAGTACTAACCATTACACCACCGTGCCGCCTAATACTTATGCATGAGGTCTAATTACTGATTTTACCAAGTTTCAGTATTAACTTCCTATTGTGTGAGCAGTACTTAACTCTGAATGCAGCCTTGAATATGGCCATGCGTCCTGACAAATTTTCACCAAACTCATTTTCGATATTGCTGAATTTAATGCCAAACTGCTASTGTTCCCTGATTGTAGGAAATCATGAAGCTTGTCATCAGAGTTTGTGCTGTGCTTCATGGTAGTGGTCAAAAAACATTCAGCCATAAAAATGAACCTTTTTTTTTTTTGCTGACAAAAAAAAAATCATATCTGTTCATACATTATTGAAARCTGGATCATAGCAGTTTGTAGGTGGTTTGAGCCTCTTTGTAATGGATCATAAGATGTGCTTACATAGACCATAGTAGTCCAGTAATAATTGAATAATAGCCCAGRTGGAATAAAATCAGAACATATCGACCAAATCCGGGGTGATCAGAATGAATTTTCAAGTATAACGAGAGGCGTGGTGTCTTCCAGGGGAGAACATTTACTGCGTTTACCTTCATCCACTGGGTCTCTAACTGAAATGGCTCTCCATTTCACACACAGTAAAGCATCCAATAAAGTGTAGATGAGACTGACAGATAGATGATTTTAGTCAAGTTGGTGACAAGTTATCCATCGATTTTTCAAAAGATCAGGCRTTCCACTCTCTGAATTTTCACGACAACAAATGCCATGGGCTCGAAGCCACTTCAGCTGGGATCATCCACAGACATACGCCCTTCTTTAAAATGTCAATCGGTTTTATGCCTTCAATCACAAGAAACTTCATCACAAATCCCAGTTTGACTTGGACACCGGTCGTGGATAAATCATAGACAATTGTGTAAGTTCMTAAACGGTTCATGACGGTTCAGCATGAGTGTGGCACGATTCACAGTGGAGTTGAAAGTGACTACATCACAGTCGCAAGTACACTGTACCATTTTGTAGCTAATGTGTAGTCAATTCGTAGATGATTAAAGCATGTTATGTCACAAAGACGCTCAACCAAGAACCGAGCGTCTTAATCCAGGACAATTCGATATGCTCTCATGAACAGCACGGAAATGTGGGATGTGGACTACAAAAAAAATGTMCAACATAAACACTCAAAAATAAAATTACTCAGTTAAGTAAAAAAAGTAGAATGTTACTTGTTAAAATGGATTTTAATTCATTATGAATGCAATAAAAGATCAAGGAGCTTTTCATTTTATACTACAACAGACAGGAGAAACATTAGCAGCAGTGGTACTGTGTGACTTTCTTAATTAAATAAAATCTTGAAAAACCAATAATCACGATTTTCTCATAAACTCTCATCATTTCTAATTTTTTACACTGAGGTGCTCATCAAGGCAAGTTTGTTCACTGGAGATGCATACAAGGCTAAGTGGTATGATTTCAGCCAGGATAGAGCATGAGGTCTGTGAGAACCTTTTTCACTTTTTGAAAGCGTGATTAAAGTTAAACAACTGCGTTCACGTTAGTTTAGTCCTGAGGTTCTGCCTAATCAGTGCAGAAATAAAGGTTAGCTCTATAAAGCAAACTCCTAGAAACTCGTTCTGCTTCYCTCCTCGCTCTGTTGCTTCACTCACAGATTTGTAGATTAGACTTCAAACTAAAGACCCATGAAGTAAGTGTGTATGGCTGACTGTGCACAGTCACAATTATCCTTGCCTTTCTTTACATTTATCATGGGAAAGAATCCACCTAGCCTGACATCACATTTTTCAAATTTGTGTCAATTCCGTGTAACAGTGGTTCGACTCTTCAATGCATTTTCGGTGGAATGCCGGCTAAATTACAGATAAAAAAAAACACTGAAGCACATTAGGATTCGTGCAGGGGCATGTGGCATTTTCATCATTTACGGTAAGGGTGAACTCTTTTTTATATATTTTTTGAGTACAAAATTTTACATTTTTGAAAGAGCAAAAGCCAGGGCCAGAGCTAATCTTTATTTATTGACCAATTCAGCACAACCTATTCACCTTACAGTATTTGACACTTTATTTGAAGAATTGAAAACATCTCACAGACCTCATGTTCTGTCATGGCTGATTATCATTTACCATCACAATTAGTGATGACTAGTGTACATTCAAATGTTTTGGATATATGTAGTGTGATCATTCTTAATCTTAGACTACTAATATATTTGTTGATGACTTGACTTTATTTTTACACAAGTAATATTACAAAAGTGATGTATGCCGTGAGTAGAGTAAGGTTTGCTGAGCTGGTGTTTTGCTGATCTAGGCTTGTAGGCTAATGCAAAATCCTGCACATATGGTCCTTCCTTAACACACACACAAAACAATGCACTGGTTGCAAATTAGCCATATCACTGACTTTTGATATAAATATTCTCTAATAAACATTTAGCTCTGTCCTACAAAAAGCCTGATTAGTTTGCACAACAGCAAACACATCTCTCAGCAATTCAGACAGAATAAATACAGAACTTAAATGACATTTCTTGGTTGCATTTCTGAATTTAAATGAGACTCTTATGCTTTTAATGAGGCATCTTTTTTATCATTTATTTACAACTCAGTATCTAGGTGAACATGAGGTTGAATAGAGGAGATTTGTGTGTGCCTGCTTTCACTGATGGACTGTATAGAAAAGCACTCAGTAAACTTTCATTTCCTAAATGACTTCTCTCACTGGACGATGTGTGTGTCTGTCTTTCTCAGTGTGTGAGTGTGTGATAAAGAAAATAATCAGAGGAACAAAATCGACATTTAGTTACAATCACAATTAACCTAGGGAGGGTCATTTCCCAGCTTTCACCCATTAATCAATAGGGATGGGAATCACCAGTCACCACCTGATACGATATCACGATACCGAGGTGTCAATTTTATGAGAATTGCGATTCTGTAAGTATTTTAAGAAAAATGTGCGCTCTTGGTGCTTTGAGACAGGTGTAAGCGTGTGTAACGACTGGATTTGAGGCTAATTCCCTCACAGAGTTTTGATAAAAAGGCATGATTGGAGGTTTTGAGGAGGCTTTTCCTGTGCACAATTTTTGATAATGTAATGCCATAAAAATGTGTTTCTGTTGCGCCACTCAGAAGCCTCTGTGCTCGGTACAGAATCGTTTATATCTTAGACTGATCGGCTGATCACCGGCCAGAGTAAATAAAACTGAAAAAATTCTCGGCACTTGTCGAACGACTGGCTAGTCTCTATTATAACTGTGAAAAAAATAATTATATATATATATATATATGTATATATATATAAAATCAATTTTGAAGTCAATGTGGTGATACGTGAATTAGCACACAAAGGAATCACAATTCATAACTGAATCGATTTTTTCCCGCATTTTCATCAGTTAGGGTAGAACACACGCGCACACCCACACACGCACGCGTGTACACGCATACACAGAAAGACATCTAATTTACCTGTCACTACTGCTACTGGAAAACTGTTCATGACGTGAAGACCAATGAGCTGAGGGCACCATTTAAATACTATAAGCCTTCTCAATAAATATGTGTATTTATCTATACCTAGCAGAGTGTTTATTTGTGTAAACAAGTGAGAATAAGTTCCTGTCTATATTAACTGACTATATTTGTGTAAGTGTGTGTATGACCTTGATATGTGCAGTTGTTCTAGCTGTAGCCTTATGTCAGTCAGCCTTGGAAAACATCCAATAACCTGCCGACGATAACGCGGTCCTTCATATATACATCCATGAGCATGTGTGGTAAATCCTCGTGCCTTCAGAACTCTGTGTGTGTCCTGAATGCTTACACCACTGCCCTTCATATGCCTCCCTAGATTTGCTGAGACTTTCCTCTCTCTTTCTTCTCAAGGCCCTGAAACACCACTTAATAGCCTCATACATCTGAAGACCTTCAAAACAAYCCCCTCCTTCCAGCCACCACCCCCCCGACCTCATTTAGGAAATTTTAGTGCTCACTCAGGAGGACTGGCTCAGAACATTACCAGGGTTCAAAGAGAAACATTTTGGAAACATTTTCCATTTTAGTTTTGACGCCTGGGGAGAGATTGGATGTTTAGTCTCCGTTTTCATGGTGACAATAGGAGCCCACAATTATTTGTCAGAAACCTTGTGCGTCTCCCTAATAAATGCAACGACCTTTGTGGTGAAGACAGAATAATAATTTACAGAAAGACTCAGGCTTAGCGTCTTCTGCATACATATTGTATGGATAGTTCTGTGGTAAAATAAGTGCWCAGAGAAAAAGGGCCCGATTTCTTAACACTTAGAACGAATACTCAGGTCAGTAAAACTGTTTAACTAGATTAATCAAGCTTATAAACTGATTTTTTTGTTTTGTTTGTTTTAACCCTACCACTTTTTTTTKGTTCCTTGCTTTCTCTGGAACCCTCAATGACTGATCTTCATATTTAAAAAAACTGCAAATATTTATTTATTTATTTATTCATTGTGGGTCTTAAGATGCCTATGAACTGTAGTATTAACCAAGTTCTGTTTAGTTTTTCCTGTTTGTCCAGTGTTTATTACTGCTAAAGTCATTATTCCATGAAAAGAAAATGAATGTAATTTATTTTAAACATTTACTTTAATATTATGACATTTAATTCATCATTACGTATGCTTGGGTGTCTGGACTCGTCTGTCATCAAACAGTTTTCATCTGTAATGCTGTGTGTTAAGATCACACACAAACAGCTATTTTAACTCATACTGTACGTTTCTTCACGGTGTCTCTGGTTGGTTGATGCCTTCTAAGGAGTGTTCTGCTCCTTAAGATGCGATGTGTAATATTACATTAGACATCCAAAAATATGTGAGCGACCAAAARCATTTCGAAACATTAACACAAGTTTCTTAAAATGAACTAAAATCCAGGAGGTTACCTTTTATGGTTTTGCACAGAAACCACAAGAAGAAACTCCTTCGAATGCCAAACCTTTGGATAACAATGTACTTTACTATTTTAGGACYTYAACCTTGCGCTCCCGGCTCTGAATGAGAATGGCTGCTTACCAGAGGGATGGGTTCCAGAGCAGCAGCACCAGGTGGCCGGGGTTGTCCAACAGCCAACAGAGGTGCCAGGGCGGCTGGGGCCACGCCATTTTGCTCAGCTTGGTCGAGCTCACCCAGCTGCTGTGTGATGGAGTCCATCTCCTCCTGGAGTTTCTCGGTGTGGACGCTGATCTCGGCAATCTTCTCTGCAGCCTGTGCTGTCAAAAACGCCTCCTTCAAGTCTACCAGGTGAAGCACACGCCACTCCTCCAGACGCACCAGCTTCTGTAACTCATCAAACTGCTGGTTCACGTAGCGCTCCAGCTCCTCAGGGCTCATCTAGAGGGAGAAAAAAATCATCAAAGCAGAGAAGGAGACGAGAGCGAGAGAGAGAGAGAGAGAGAGAGAGAGAGAGAGATGACATAAATTCAAAGAGAAAAAGATAATTGGAGAAGACATTGACACAGACTTGCCAAATGAGCCAAATCTAATTTCGGCCCTCTGATAAAAATTGCAAAATGGAAATATGGGGCACAGGCACCGATGGAAGAGCTGAGGACTAATGTATGTGAAGAAAGGGAGGACGTGGGTAACAATTATGAGATAACATGATTGAGGGCCTGGAAGTCCAGAGACGGAGATTAGTCAAAGAGCTTCAGAGATCAAACTTGTCATTTTAACAGCAAATAGTGAGGGTTTTTCACGTCCCATTTCACAATAAGGACTTTGGCTTTGAGTGCCGCAATTCTACACCATCTGTTCAGGTTGCTGCATTTAACTGTACACCGGTAAAACCCATTCCTTACTTAGCCTTCAGGATTTGTTTACAATCACTAATTAGAAACCATATTTTTACAGCTAAAGCACTAAGACTTAACCTCTCACAACCATACCATACCTTGCAATTTTTCCCCCTAGTACAGATCTAGTACTACTGTAGGTGAACAGTGCTTGCCCTATTCCTTTTCCTTTGATACAAGCCCAGATTTATTAGCTAAAACTGTCCTTACACATTAGCATGTCTCTCTCTCCCTCTGCATCACGAGGCCACATTCCTAACTCCAACTGGCTGAAAATGCTATAGATTTTCATTAATTCTTTCATTTATTGTCTATACCGTTTATTCTGTGTTCAGGGTGATGAGGGCCTGAAGCCTATCCCAGGAGACTTGGGGCACAAGGAGGGGTACATCCTGAACAGGGTGCCAATCCATTGCAGGGCGAAAACACACATTCGTAGGTGGCAATCGAACCCTCAACCCTGGAGTGCAAGGCCACACTGCTAACCACTACGCCACTGTGCCACTGATATAGATTTATCCAATTTTTTTTTTTTTTTCCCACAACTGTGCGACCCTTACTTAGAGGTAAAAGGTTATCATAACATAATAATAGTACCGATTATAAAATGTGCAAAAGTGATGATAAACAGGGGTCTGGGGAAGCTGAAGTTTTTTTAATTGGATAACGTTGATGATTAGGGAAACCAAAAATAATCYATGAATAACGAAGAGAATCAGTTCTTCAGAAGTAGGGGGCGCACAAGTCAATTAAATGCAGAGACGGTTCTTTGTTCTTTGATGGTTCTTTCTGTCTATGGCATTTGTCATTTATTTTTTGAGCCTAGCCTTGACTGTCTTTCATACACCGCTAATTCCAGCTACTCTTGAACACTAGCGGATTCAGTATAAAAAGGATACAAGATGTAAGGRCATGTTTAATCTTGAGAGCAACTGTTGTCAATGTGCACATGTTCAAAGATTCTGAATGAATCCAATACATTATTCAAATCCTGGAGTACAACACTCTAAGGTTCTAATAAAATTTTTAAATGTTGAAGCTCCCACAGCTGATTATGTAGTGGTTGAGCTCTACAACCAATGCAAACACATGCTGGTTCTTAAAAAGGCTGACGGATACCTGAACCTACTGTATATCGGCACGGTATCCATGGAAAAGGGGTATCAGGGGAGTAAAAATGGCTATAGACCTCCAGTGAGTGCAGAATCTATTCAAGAAAAGAAATACTGACTACAAAGAGCTGTCAATGAGAGAAACACATTAGAGGCACATTAACTGCAAATGGCTTTGAAATGGCCGTCACCTCAGCCAGAGTGATGGCCCCTGTCCAAGTGAGTGCTTTTTCCAGGAAGATTTCCTTCACTTTCTCTCTCCCTGCTATTGGCATTTCTCTGTGACTATAATCAGACTGTCGAAATTACATGCCAACTCAAAACAGAGAGAGAGAGGGAGAGGAAGAGAAAGGGAGCCCTTTTCACCAATGAGTGTAAATGCAAAAGAAGCACTTTAATGACTTTAAGCCCTGAACTATTCAAATAAATAGTTAAAAGAGAGAGAGAAGGAGGTAGAGATGGAGGGAGGTCTGGCTAGACTACATCATGATTCTTCAGTTCATGCCTTCCCTGTTAAAATTTTTATATCTCCAAAGATTTTATAATGTTGCATTAAACAGTTTGGCAGATTTGTGAAGCACATGCACACGTGCCCCTTATTCCATTACTGTATCCATGGCCTTCACTAAGGACATTAAACACACATGAGAAAAGAACGGGGAGAGCATGATACATACTGATTACATTTGCTGAACATCTGTTGGTCTTGTGTTATTTTTTAAACGTTTTAAAATAAGCAGAATATCCCTGCTGGAGAAGAACAGAGTAAGAGCCAGAACCCTCCATGGATCAGCATGCATATATAATCTAATAAGTCTAAACYTCCTTCAAATAGCTCTCCATCGTCCCACAGGAAGACMGAGATATAAGCTGGCAGACGCACAGGTCGAAAAACATGACCCCTGAGGCAACACCCGTAATTAAACAGCCACACTAATGAGCTAACATGCCCCGGGAATGATCTTGTACATCACTATGCCGAATATTTATTTCAGAATTTTGGCATAACGATTGGAGGAGCTGTGCATTAAAAATAGTTTGTTTTTCTTTTTTTTTAAAAAGTGAATTCAATGACCTTAAGAAACTCTGATTCACAAAGTTTACATGCAGAGGATTTGACTATTTACTTTATTTATTACTATATCATCTTTTAAGGTCAGAAATGAGCTCTGCCCTTAAAGCAACACATACCGTACATAATTTCAACATCGCTTAATTTAGGGGAAAGGGTAGGATCTTTGTGTTATCTTATATGACAACTAGAAAATGTGATGGTTCATCTGGCAGTTTTGAGAAAAACAAGTTTTTGCCAAAGATTGACGGAGAATATTTGGTGCATGTCTTCTTTAAACCATAAGAGTGTCAAAAAGCACAACTGCTTATAAATAATATGTCAAAATTGTTTGGTCATATCAGTTTTCAAAATGCTACACCTCCATAGCCAGCAGTTGTGCATTGGCCAATTTAAATATGCAATTTAGTATCGATATGTTAGTTATTATTTTAAAACGATAGTAGTCATGTTTTGTTGCACATACATTTTGTTTTAATTTACATAGATTGTTGAAGATTGAAGAACACATTAAAAATAGTTTATAGTTGAGTTCAGTTCAGTTTATAGCATCATCCTCTTCCTCTACCAGTTTCACTTTGGTACAGGAGGACTATGCCTTATTATAGTAATCTACGGCTGATGGAGTGACGACAATTGCAGTCAACAGCCTGTAAACACCCTTTATCTTCTCCAGTCCATCAAACACATTCTAGTTGTTCACTGCAGTTGCAATTTTGGCCAGACGGTTCCACTTCACTGATCACGTGACAGACAGAAGCCATTTTTATTTATTTTTTGGACATGTCACATTTTTGAAATGCGGTCATTGACTGTCAAAACCACGCAAGTTCAACACAGGAGGATGGACTGCAATAAAAAAAATATTTTTGATAACTTTGTGTGCCTGAGGAAAGTATTTTGCCAGATTGAGTAAAAGTCCAAAAATAGAGCTTATTGAATTTCAGAAGAAGCAAAAAAAGAAGAAGGTGCCTTTATTAGTCAAATACACATTACAGCACAGTTAAATTCTCTTCTTTGCGTATCTCTGCTTGTTAGGAAGCTCTGGTCAGATCACAAAATCAGCCATGCTATGGTGCTCCTGGAGCACAGGAGGTTAAGAGCCTTGCTCAAGGACCCAACAGTGGCAGAGGCTTCAACCTTCATACCAGTACCCCACAGCCTTAACCCTTAACCTCCAGTACTGAGTTACAACTGCCCTGCCCATGAAAGCTGCCCAATATACAAACGGGAAATTTCACAAGTCTTACATCTATAATTACCTCTTACTTCTATACTGTCATAATCTTCATTTCCATATGAAACCCTGATAGGTTTACACTTTATAGCACGGCCTAATGTTCAATACTCCCACCAGATTTTTATCTATTCCTGCTTTTTTTTTTTCACCAAACGCATCAAAACTACTATTTCTGAGCTTTAACTATGAGTGCACTTACATTGCTTTGGAATGATATAATTATTAATATTTTCTAAAATATAGGGTGACTTTAAGCTCTTGTAAGCTTCTAACGCACCCAGAGCCTCTTACCCTTATAAGAACTGGGCTAAGCTGAGCAGAAAAATAGCAGATTATATAAATAAAGAGGCAATCGCTATGTGTGTGTGTACCCGCACACATAAATAAGACTAAAAGAGAAGAAGCAAGAAAAGATGATGACGAGAAATACAGAAGGACAAACAGGAAGAAACAGGGGAGGCGGAGGAGGAAAAAGGGTTGTCTGAAGTCTGAAAGCCAAAGCTGAATATTTCAGCATATTATTCAACAGCATTCTGGGAGACAGCACCAGGTAATGCTAGTTCCTTTTCACACGGTGTTCAGATTAATCTCTTATACAACTCTTTTATAATACTCACTGGTGCTGAAGTTCTTGAGACTAAAAAGCACGCCATACAAAAAGCACACTAATCACACCTGTGATTCCATTTCCAGTCGGGATAGAGAGAGAAAAAAATTCTCATACTGCAAGTATGAGAGTTGCTTAAAATATATATGCTGTCAAAATCCAGGTGGTGATGAAATGTGAGATACTTGCAGACTGAAATGCAGGAGGACTGGATAATTTCCAGGCATATTTCTGAGAAGTTACTGGAGGATGTGTCTGAAGGAAACTAATCAAAGTCATAGTGGAGTGAAGTTCGTTACTACTCTGAAGTTGAGATGTTTAAACAGTGGCACATCTTGACCGGTTTTATTTCTCACAGTAATTTGCCTTTGATTGTAATTAATTAAAGAAAGACACATCCTACATTTTATAAATTTTTACAAGGTTCTTTCTAGTCAAACCAGGACTTTTGATTGTGCAGAATTACAGAACGCAGGTACAAGAGTAAAAACTTCTCTATTTCTCTATATAATCCACTGTCACACTTATTCACTTATCCCAGTGATTGGATGCCATTGAGGTAGAAAGTTCTCAGTACACTGGAGCAATGATTGGACTGCCTGCTTCACGTCTAAAACGTCGACCTCCCAGGAACACCTTTGATGGCCCAAACATGTGGAAATGGCTTGGACAGATTGGAGGGATGTGGCAATAACTCCTAGCAAAGACCCAGATATGTGCAAGTGGTATATGTGAAAGATTGTATGTACAGGTCAAACAGACAGATGTGTATCTTCTGCCTGTTGGCATCAAGTGTTCACTGWTCAGGCATTCTACTTTAACAGGTTTGCCATTCACGGATGTACGACCTTCTTTAAAACATCTGCACCATTCGAATGTTTTACTGCAGCTAAGAGTCTTTTCACTGTACCGTGCTTGACGTTTTCTGTAAACGTCAATCGTTTCCATGCCTTTATTCACAAGAAATTTAATCACAGGCTCTGGTTTGACTTGAACGCCTCTCACAGTTAATGCTGTTTTTTTCTTTTTAAAAATCTTTTAAGCATTCAGATGGGTCTCAAATTGGTGTGTACAAACAAAAAAAAAAAACATGAGAAAAAAATAACATTCCCTGCTTTTTATCCTTTTTTACATTTTTATATTGGCTGGGGCTTTTTTTTACCTTTTGGAGGAGGAGCGAAATAAAGGGCGTTTAAAGTACAGTATGAAGAAATGGCATTATCTAAAGGGTATTTCAACTGGAACATTAACACACTTTAGGGGACCTCTGAGACCTGTGTTAACTTGTTAAAAAAATGGTAAAAATTTTGACTTTCAAAAGGGTCGACATTAAATTTCCTAATACCATGCTAAATACTGTAACACTAAATTGTTCTCACAAAACACTTGGTGTATTATGAACATGGGATTTGTCTTGTAGTTTAACCCACCGTCAGAGCTACTAATGTAGAAATTTAATCAGCACCTTTTGACCAATACCAGCTGTGATCTTAACACTAGTGATGCTAACTGCCTAGGCCACACTGAAGTGCCATAATGCAAACCTACACAAATACATCTGATACATTCAAAGCAAAATGTTTATGGAAATATTATATTTATTTCTTTTTTACATAACCAGATGAAGTCTCAAAAAAGAAACAAAAATAAATAAACAAGCAAACAAACAAAAACTCTTTTTTCAAGAGAGACCTGCCAGCAGGGTAGTGTATATAGTTTCAATAAGCACAAAGATAACAACAAATMGATGGAATAAAAAGATATGGAAAATAGCAATTATCTAAAGCAGTGTTTTCCATTGGAGACAGCTTCCATACCCTTTAAACCTGATTTACATTCTAGTAGTGAAGCCAATTAAGTGAATTTTTGGTCCTTTTTGTACACTGCTGCATGATGAAGGGGCAGAATGCGTATATTATCTTCCGCCCAGTTCTGTCCCTACGTGGGAATGAGCCAGCTGTTTATTTATTTATATATTTATTTTTAAATGTTTACCTTCATTATAACTGCTCACTGTATGGTTTATGTCCACTTGAGAAAAACTAGGCTATATATAGAACAAAACACATGTATTTTTATTATTGTTTGGAATTATAACCTTTGCCAAGACTTTAAAAAGTTAAAAAATTAAAAAGTGTACTCTGGAGTGTGTCCATATTTTAGGGAAGAAAAAAAAACTCCTCTCTTTCCTCAGAGAGCAAGATGTAATCTTTAAATTAACCGTTACCTCATCTCGCCATATAAATATCACACTTGGTAGTCAGTCTGGCGCACTTACATCTGGACTAGTCCACTTGTTCTTGATCTTCTCAGACATTTCTTGAGTGCATGCGAGCAGGTCAATGCCCTCTTTACTCTAAGAGAGAGAAACAAATATAAGAGAAAAGACATCTGAGAGACATACTTTTCTGGTCATCACACAGTATCCGCATCCAATAGGGCTGCCTAAATGACACACGGCTTTAAGTGTAAATGAGGCACAGAGCAATTGACTTCTAGCCTTTATATAGTGTTCTATTTGTCGAAGATTTTTTGAATCAATAAGATGATCCTTCATATACTTTATGATCCTTCTATATCCCAGACAGCGAACTGGGTTTAGCTTCATTTCTTTTTTGATCAGTGTGTGTGCTTTTTGTGTTGCAATTTTCTCACACTTTGTCTAATTAAATGTTTAATGCCATGTCTTGCTTAACAAGGGAAATAAAGAGTAGAAAAGTGCTGCATCGATACTGGTCTCAACAGCCTTATTGCTACCAGTTGTAGAATTCCACTGTTTCTGTGTGTAACAGTTAATTAAGGTTGTTATTGATTTGCTACCTTGTTACAGTGTCCTTAATGCCAGTCTTTAATCTCTCGCATCAGCATATTCTAAAGTGTAAACCTGTCTGATATGCTACATCAGTTCACCGTGCATTTTCACTACATGGTCAAAAGTATGGGGACACCCTTTATGAACAGCACATGAAGGAGGACTGGGGTGCRGATTGCAAACCGGTTCCTTCCCTACAGGTGGTAACCATTTCGAGGAACCAGACATTTGGTTCAGCAGGTGTGTTAGTAGGAGTTTGCATGCTTACAGTTGCCGCTGTATGATATTTCTCACTGATCTGGATAATAACCCTGATACAGGGTGATTCACTCGAAAGAGGCCCAGAAAATTCTGTAATAACTCTCACTATGATGAAGCATTCTGAAGCAAAAAAAAAAAAAAACGTGATACATACCTTGACTCATGTGCAATCAATTGCATTACATGAGATGCTGGAAGTGGTTTTGTGCCAGACGCATTTCGATGCGGTGCTCCGTATTTCTGAACGCATTGGCAACGATAGCAGCAATTTCACGTTGGATGATTTCCTTCAAATCTTCATGGTCAGGAAGACCATATTTCATCCCAAATTCACTCTGACATCGCTTACTCAAATTGGTGACCCAATCGGTCCTCATTATGTAGACACGGTGTTAATTACTGTACACCACCATCCTGGTGAGAAGTCGAGTGACTGAGAGAAAGGGTAYGGCGTTAAACGGCTCGATGGCTGTCTGGCACCTATCTTATCAGTCCGACTCTGGCGCATCCTGGCATGTTCCCACCCATGATTGTGCTTCTAAGTTTCTATAATATTAATAAGGTTGATCTCTTGGTCAAGATTATGGCTGTGCTTTTACATTTGCACACAAAAACTGGGACGAATGTTAAGTATCATAGCTTACATTAGTACAGTATGTTAGGTTGACAAAGTAATAAAAGCACAGAAATCTAATTCTGACTTTGCATCTTTATCTTCAATTATAAGGATGAGAAGATTCCTCTCTATAAGTGGATCCATTTCGATTTATAACCATGTTAGGAATGATCAGGATTTCATATTTCACTTCCCGATATCTACATTTAGAACCCACCATTTTTAGTGATGAAATTATTGGCACATTTGGTTGACGAGTGCTTCTTTTTGCCCAGGTATGGCATGTTTAAAAAGGTAATAGCGCTGAATGTGTACATGTCTGAGGCCTGGGTTACTCCTGTGAAAACTGCATACGATGGTAGAAATGATGAAGACCAGAAAGCTGTCTATGGGAGAATACTAAACAATTTTGCTGAGTAAAAACTGAAGTAAACTGAGTAAACACTGTGAGAGAAAACCACAAAAACAACAGCCAATGTCATCACCAACAACCTCCACAGGGCAGGTGTAAAGCACAGTCTACTGTTTGAAGAAGACTTGGATAGAAGACATATAGTAGGCGTAGTACAAGATGCAAACCTCTCATCAGCAGTGTGAATCAGACGTTAATCTACAGCAAATATGACGGAAAGGAACGTGTGAAGAAAGGATCGGATCATGATCCGAATCAWAGGAGTTCACAGAGGAGGTGGTGTCATGGCTTGAGCGTGCATGACTACTCCTGGAACAGACTTACTTTACTGATATAACTCGCGATTGCCTCAGCAGAATAAATTCAGACATCTTCAAAAAAATTCTGTCTTCCATTTCACAGAGAAATGCATCCAATCTAATTTGGAGGAACTTTGCTGTGCATCAAAGCAATGAGCACAAACACTCAGCGAACAGATGAAAGTGGGTCGCAAACTTGCTGCAGTTATTGCAAGCATGGTACACACAACCAAATATTAAGTGTGATTTATTTTACTGCTATCCATTCCAAGACTTTTGCTCATTAAAATGTGTTAGGCCTGCCCTCTGAAGTGCAAAGTTCTAAGTAGTTTAACACATCCAGAAATAAATATCAGGAAATAAGATGTGAAATTCTAATCTATTGTCTTGTGGTCTTCTGTCTAAATGTCTTATAGTAAAAACATCAGCATTGACCTCGCTGGCCCAATGCTTTTGCAGGGGACTGTATTTTGATCTTGGCACGCCATAAAAGCTAAAGCTGTATATTTTGGTGATTACCTTTGTTATTCCTGAAACATATAAAGATCATGGCATGTACAGATTTTGCTTAACATTTTACGCATGTTAAATTTAAGAAAATAAATCTAAAACTTTAAGATTTTGTGTTGCATGAACTGTCAGTGAAACAGCTATCATGCATCAGACCATTAGAGCGATGATGGTCTGAACACATGCTTGCAGTGTATGAAAATTTGGAAATGGCGTTGTGCTGTTTATGGGCTGCTGAAGATGTTTTTTGAGCAATCGTCAGTAAATCATATGTAGAATGATGCGTGTGCTTTATGAACCATATTTACACTATGTTTTGCAAGCTATATTACGCCACTCTAACATCCATTCAATCTGGTTTCAAACTTTTTTTTTTTTGCATCATCATCATCATCATTGTTGATTGTGAATTTAGCAGACTTCAGAAAGCTGAATTCACACAGTCAGACTGGTTACTTAAACATCATAACATTGAGAGGGAAATTTGGTGTACCGTATTGTAATCAAGCAAATTCAATCAAGATTTTCTTTTCGGTTCGTTTTGTATTGTGCAAACTGGCTTGACATTGGTCAACGCTTAGTGAACACTTGTGAAGAACATATTATCTGAGCAAGACTGCTGAATGGTTGTTTGGTGTGCATATGAAAATCAGAAAAGTGTATGACAATAACACAAAAAAAATACATGTAACTGTTTAGAACATTATTATTTTAGCATTATCTGCTCTATGTATCTATAGAATTAAGTTTTTTTCTCTCTTTTTTTGCTTGTCCTTTAATGTAAGAACAATTAAATTAATATTATTCATGTCATATTTCATTTTAGAATATATATTTTATTTAGGTATCAGGTATGTGAAAGTGAAATTTTTCAACCAAGCTTCTATTGGTCAATATTTTCTGTATATGAATATAATTAAGTTATAATAAAGAAGAAGAAATAAAATGATAAAATCTTTCTTTTGTAAAATCGATTAACATTCAAGGTTAACATTCATATTTTATAAAACTAAAAATGTTACTTTCATTTCTATACAATATCCCAGCAATTAAGGCCTTCGAGTCGCACTGACCTTCTGCCACATGTAGGCTTCCCGGAGTGTTATGATCTCGTGTCCTCTGTGCTCTCCCTGCACAGCACACAGCACACACACAATCTTTTCATCCTGTTTGCAGTACAACGAACCCTCCTGTCCGTGTTCCTTACATCTCAGTCTTTCTACCGTCACAGTGTCTCTCTTTCCTGATTCATACACACTCTGCTCCTCATCCTGCTCCTCCATCCCCTCACCTCCACCTCCAGCACCCAGCTGGTCTTCATTTGCCTCGGGTTGAGCGTTGATGTGGCCGTTGACATTTAGTCTAGGCTCTGAGGGGTTGTAGAGCTGAATGGGATGTCTTGTGCTCCGTGTGTGTTTTTCAGCGTGGACGACGCAGAAGGCGAAGCGGCAAATCACACACATTTGCGCAGCGGGCTGGGGTTCATCTGGCTCACACGCGTCACACGTGCCGTCCATCTGAGGCAGGTCATCTTCATCGCTGCATCTATCCCGGCATGCTCCAGGAGGATTCATATTGGAAAACAGGAGAAGGATGGGTAGCAGTCTAGGAAGCGAGAGAGTAGTCCCAGGGAAGCCTAGAAGGAGAAAAGAACAATTTAAAAATAGCCACAGCTCAGGGAACACGGTAAACACACACAGAACAAATGTACTTTACTCAGCTTTCCACAGCTGAGCTCAAGCTCACTGCACTAAATCACTCTGACTGTTCCCCCCTGCTTTACTAACAGAAAGACGGAAACGGTAAACAAAACCTGAAGTTCTGAGAACGTCCAATCTGCAGTAGTCAAGGTAGATATTTGCAAGTCAGCAGCTCTAAAGTGCAAGCTAAGACTAAAGTTCCTAATCCTCAATGCAAATCAAGTCAAAATAAAATCTGGGAAGTGGAGGGACTTTGAAATTGTAATGCAGATTGAAGGAGTAAAATGCATTGGTATTAACTGTAAAAGAAACAATTATGCATGTAGTTTATTTAAACAGAGTTGAAAAGTTCATTATGTAGCAGTCCATGTAAAAGTCTCATATGCTGGAGACATTAAGTGAAATTCTAAGCCCATGTCACTGAGACTATAGTAAAGATGGGGGTGCAGTCGACTGAATCAGTAACACATCATGATTCTTTTGTGTAGCCATTCATTTATTGCCAACCTGGTTTTAAAAAGATTTTTTTTTTCAAAATTACATTTATATACAGTACTATGCAAGAAGCTTATATACCCTGAGTTGTTTAGTTCTGCAGAATGCTCAGTAAAAGGTAGTTTTATATTTCCTTATAAAACTGCACAAATTGTACCCGACACTAAAGGGTCCTCAAAGCCTTGTCACACCAAACTTTGTTCCATTTGTTTCTGTTTGCAGTTTTTCAATCATCCTTGTTTTATGGCATTTATTTGCATGTGCCTAAGACTTTTGCACAGCACTGTATGTTTCCATTTGAGATYGCAAAATGTTGCCATTCCACATTTAGAGACATTCCGAACCGTAGTCCAATGCCTTAACCACTGAGCTACTCCTGACATTCGTCTATACTGCAGATGTAGTGCTTTAAACTATTCAACAGCATCCTGTGCGGTAGGAACAAATGATTTGCTCCTAGCTTGTTTAGATTTTTTTTTAATCTGGAAAAAAAAAATTCAGGAATTTATGAAACTGCAATACAAATTGAATTGCCACATACAAGAGGTCCCTGGTGATTCCTCCTCCATTTTTGTCCATATGATGACAAAAAATATTTGCATAATTTGTATAATTCATGTAGGTTTAAAAGCTTCGTAAGCACTTGCAAATATAATCATCATTAGACTGCATGTCATGTAAAATAATCAATAAGAAAACAAATGGAATGGTCTAGTTTCTAAAATTTAAGGTCTTGGTTGATTCACAGAGTCAACTCATGCACTGAGCAATATGCAAGGAAATATTCCACCTTAAAAGTTGCTAGTAGCACAGTGAATATTACTGTGTTTCAGAATAATTGTCTTAGTGCTGTGTAATATTCTCAGCATGATAAAAACTATTCGAAAAGTCATGTATTCGGGAGCCACAAGTACTTCAAGGGTCTAATAGAGTAGTGTGATGAAGTCTGCTGAGTTTATTAATGAATGACACTTCATGCTTTCTAACCATCCATAGTTTACATTTAATATTAAAGAAGCTGCACAAAACTAGTTAGTGTTAGTTAGTTTTCACATACGTTTCAGCAGCGACAACTACTATTTTTTCTTTTCTTGAGACCCACTGTTCACGGAGTTGGAAAAATGCCACTTGAGGAGGTTTGGACACATTACAAGATTATATCTCACAGCTGACTTAGGAGACGCACGATGTGCAACCACAAGGAACCGAGATAGATAGAGAGATATATGGATAGATGGATGGATGGATGGATGGATGGTTGGATTGATGGTTGGATGGATTGATGGTTGGATGGATGAGTGGATGAATCAGTAAAGTTAATAAGACCATAAAATGCAGCTTGTCACTAAGAAACTGGAAAGTGAAAGTCTTCTGTCCTGAAAACTCTCCTGTGGAAAATCTTCCAAATGTTTTAAGCGCAGATACCAGTGACTCCCACCATAAAGTTTTTTTTTGTGTGTGTGTGTGTGTGTGTGTGTGTGTGTGTGTGTGTTTGTGTGTGTTAAATAGTACTTTCAATTTATTTTTAATTTATTATAAAGCCTTAGTTTAGGTTAAACATCCACACTAGACATTCGGATGAAAAATAACTTAATCGAATGAAATCCAGCATGTTCTGGCCAACCTTGGAAATTCAACAGAGCTCTGGTATAAATACCTTTTTTAGATTCTGCCCCATAGGTTGCGGTTGGTTGTGGTGCTGTTTTATCTGCTTTTGAATGCACTAACTGTTTTGATAATAGCAAAATAATATGCTTTCAGGAGCTGTGAATAATAAAAAACACATTCAACCATCARCATCCATCACAAACCCACACAGACTCTTGATGACAACTGCTTGTGATGAACAATATAACAAATATATCAGAATGCTCACAAATTACACAATAATGTCAATACTGTAAACATTCTATGACAAAGGAAGGGTGCATGGGGGAATCTTTTGAAAACTTACATGAGAAATGAGATGCCCTACAAACCAAATTAAAGGAGGCATTAAAAGGAGGCGTCTGGGATAGGCCATTAGTCTTTGGAGGTAACGCTGAGAGTTTAAATCACTTAAAGCCCCAGCTTATATTATTTTTAAAGCTGAGATTGCTATGATTTAGAAACCGTTATGAATTATTAATGAATATAATTAAAGTAGCATGCAAGATGAGCAGTTAAAAAGTCAGTGATGTGCATCTGAGGTGTCTTTTAGAGTTTAAAGTGTGAGCTTGCAGAAAGCAGTGTTAAATAATGCACTGTAATATGTAACTGGTAGAATGCTACACCATAAACCTTTTCATATCAATACTCTATTACTATACCAATTTTAATCATAGKCTAACAATTTCGAATATTAATCTTTTGCCATATCGTTTTTTACAGTTTGACATTATTGGGTAATTTGTTAGCATTAGAATAGACATGATGATATTTTTYGGTCACAGCCGCTGTCATCAGGAGTCTGTGTGGGTATGTGACTGAGACTGATGTTTTCATTATTCACAGTTGGAGAAGGCATTTTGTGACTACAAATCAAAACAGTAGTTGCCTTTAAAACCAGGTTGAAACGTGTTAAAACACAAGCCACACAATTACCTTCAAGAACCAATTACAGGAGATGGATTTGATGAGAATGGACAGCAGCAAGGTGAACGAAACAAGAGAGAAAAATATTAGTTTTAAAAATACAGTAGAAATAATTAAAACAAGTAAGGTCACTTATATCTACAATTTCTGATCAGCCATAGCATAACATTAAATACTGTAACATTATCACATTAATATTATGAAATACATATTAGTAAATCAGTGAGAGGATCATGGGAACCCAAGGCTCACCCATACCCATGGGAGCCAAAAGACAGCCCGTCCAGTCTGTTCCCACAGAAAAAACAATGCAGCAATAAGACAATGCAGATCATGATAGAATCACAGCCCACAATCACAGTCTGCAGGTAAAGATGCCAAGCCTACAAGCCAAGCTGGGCCAAGCCTGACCCAGTCGACAAGTTCCCCAGATCTCAATCCGACTGAGCACATCGGACAAATTGGTCTGATACATGGCACAAAAGGAACCCACACAATATTGGGCATAAAATTTTGCATTATAATATAATGGCTGATTGGTGCATTTATAGTCTGCCTAAACATTATTTTATAGGAAACTATTAAATGCAATCAACTGTTTTCTCCACTATACATTATTTAAAATTTGTCAGTGTGATCCTTCTGCACTTTCAGTCTTGGTAAGGGGACTGACAAAATGATTATAAAATTCATTTGTATCAGGACAGAAAACTTTCCATTAGTCTACTCTTGCAATCAATTTTTTCTAATTTTCTGTTTGGAGCTTGTAGAAATGATCAGAAGCGTTTGAGTAATGACAATGAACACAGCAAGCAACATTCTGGAATTTAATAAACTCTTAAGGACTGCTCCAAAAAGTTTTCTTTTATGGTCTCCTCTTAAACAAATCTGAAATGTCCTACTGTGACACAACCAGAAATAGGTTTGCTAGCAGAAAAACAACTCTTTTTGCATATTACTGATAAACATAACTGTGSACAGAAGTTTTGACAATGACACAATTWTTTTACAAAGTCTGCTGCTTCAGTGCTTTTGTCAGATGTTATTATGGTATACTTAAGTATAATTACAAGCATTTCATAAATGTCAATTGTTTTTATTGACCCTTCTTTTTCGAGTCCACTACAATTCGCTCTGGCATGCTGTCAATCAACTTCTGGGGCACATACTATCCTGACTGATGGGAGCCCATTCTTGCATAATCAAAGCTTGGATTTTTCYGAATTTGTCAGTTTTATTTGTCCACCTGCTTCTTGAGGATTGACCACAAGTTCGTAATGAGATTAAAGTCTGGGAAGTTTGCATGTGCAAGCATGAACCTGTGGGTACTGAAGCTCTGGGTGAYAACTGATATATGATACTGATCTGATAATGCATGTGCTCTAAAAACCAAGCAGACAAGAAGCTGCAAGTTTGCTTGTTGGCTGTCAGGAGAAAACCTGAGACATGTTGGAGATCCAAGGTCTGTTTGGCACCAGCCATACCCACACGTGTTCGTAATACAAGTTCTGACCAGGATCATGTACAGATTATTATTTAATTTACAGTGTAAATAATAATAATAATAATAATAATAATAATTCTCCCATATCATCATCAGGACATTCGGTAAAACTCTCCAGCAGTTTCAAGAACTATTTTATCCTTTATTCATGTTTGCAGTTGATCTGCAGAGGAATATTTGCTCTCTCTCTCTCTCTCTCTCTCTCTCACACACACACACACACAAACATATACACCCACACACACTAGGCCTTCCTCCAAGTGTCCAGCGTCAAGTCTCGACCCTTTGACGCCACTCAGTCCTTTCTTTCTGTCCCTCTGCAGGACAACAGATACAGAAAAGAGACATGCTGCTTCACCCTGCTTATTCCCATGAACTAATCCCACTCCCTCAATCCCTCTTTATTCTCTCTCTCTCTCTCTCTCTCTCTCTCACACACACACACACACACACACACACACACACACACACACAAACACACACACAACACTCTCATGTGCAACTTGCTGTGTGTACATTACTGTACCTGAGA
>QMIH01001072.1:29295-43762 GCA_003987875.1 Clarias batrachus
GGAAAGGCTCCTTGTCCATGTTTGTGGAACCAGCGTGTCTTTTCTGTACTAAACTGTTCACACACACACCCACATGCACGAACACATACATGAACACACACACACACACACACACACACACAGGATGCTTTATTTATTTATAGTGAAAAAAAACACCCAACAGGAAAATGAAAGGTGTGTGTATATATGTGTCTGCGCGTGTGTGTGTGTGTGTGTGTGTGTGTGTGTGTGTGTGTGTCTTAGCAACATGTTTTACTGGAACAGAACGTCATTTTGTACAAGTGAAATAAATAGATTTTTTTTTCATTATAAAATGCAAAAACAAGTTAATATATAAAATCTAAACATTTACAGCAGAGCAAAAAACAAACACAAAATTATTTAAATACACAATAGTAATGTTAATAAAACCACTCCTTACGAAATAATAACAATAATAATAACAATAATAATAATAGTTATTATTATAATGACTGAAACCATGCATGTCTTTACATCTTTGAATATGCATAAATATGCAAATTAAGAAGCACTCCCATGTCCTTATATGACGTACGACAAACTGAAGTCATTAACGCCGGACGCAGCAGCTGGTCATTTAGCTAACTGCTAATAATATGGAGCCTAATAGTTTATGAATGAAATGAATCCGAATCCACAGATTAAAAGGGAAGGAAGAGGTGATGATGTTACAGATGTGATGTGGAAGAAAAAACGATTGAAGTAAGAAACGTAACGGCATAAACGTGACCCGCGAGGAACGTCTGGGCTCGCTAACCAATTTATACGGGATGTTGTAGACAGCAGACTGATGTGGGTTTAATATTTTGATTTGCATATTCATGTCTATTGGCTCTCTGTCTCTCAGCTGAAGAAACCAGCGCCGTCTGTTCCTCAGGAAGCCATGAAGACGGAACCTGAAAACAAGGCCAAAGGTAAACGTGAAGGACACACGCGTAGATCTACTAACACCTCATTTCATCACAGCTCAGTCTCTCCAGAATGCACATCATTTCTTTCATCTATTTTGGCCACGCCTTCTTTTTCGGGAAGTCTCAGCTGACGCTGCACATAGAAATGCTAATTAGATTCCAATATGCAAATGAAGTTGACTTCCTGGAGTATTTTTTTTCCTTAAACCTTCATTAAACCTCCGGAAAGTCAGTGGAAATCATGTTATTAAAAATGTAAAAATAAAAATAAAATAATAAAATAAATAAAATAAAAATAAAAAATAAAAATAAAAATAAAAATAAATTAAATAATAATAAAAAAAAACTTGAACAAAAAGGTTTGTATTAACGTCTTCGCTCTGGTACGTTATGGTTTCCGTAGTAACGTCAGGTCCGTGTTTGCCGTGTTCACAGTGAAGGAGTTCTGTAAAGTCTTGTTCCCGTACGACGCTCAGAACGAGGACGAGCTGACAATCAAAGAGGGAGAGATCGTCGCCATCGTCAGTAGGGTGAGTGTGTGTCAGTGTGTGTGAGCGAGTCATGCAAGCAATAGCATCAGGGATTAAGCGCACAACACAGTAACTAACAGCATTGTGACGCTCGACCCTGTGTAGTGAAAAGGGCGGAGTTTATCTCTCCTGCTTTTTATCTTTTAGCATAGACTCATTAATATTCATGACTTCCAAATGATGCAAATAATAGCACTGAGGCGTTTCTCATTGCTTCCTATGCAAATTTAATTCTGTGATTTGTGTGTGTGTGTGTGTGTGTAGGAGTGTGCCGACGCAGGCTGGTGGCTCGGGGAGGTGAACGGTAAACAGGGTGTGTTTCCTGACAACTTCGTGAAGCTCTTTGTCCCCGAGGTGGAGAAAGAGGTACGATCTGTTTCATCCTCGAGACTGCAGTAGAATATTTACTCCCTCAGAGAGGGTCTCAGTCTCTGTGCTGAGTGAGGGCTACACACACACACACACACACACACACACACACACACACACACACACACACACACACACTCGCCCTGGTGCCCTGGTGCTCCTCCGCCTCCCTGTAAAACCCTTTACCTGTAGATTAGCGTCTCCTCTCATGACCTGATCCTGTGTGTAAAGTAAAATGTGCACACACTGTGTGTGTGTGTGTGTGTGTGTGTGTGTGTGTGTGTGTGGTTTAACATTACGTGTGTGTTTACAGAGGCCTAAGAAACCTCCTCCTCCTGCAGCACCCACCACCAAACACATCGCAGGTAAAGTCTCTCCTCGTCTCCGCGCTCGCATTCATTCTTTATCAGTTTCAGTATTACTGCAGTTTATTTCTTTCTCGCCGCCATCAGTTTATTATGTTCTCATCAGTTCTGTGTTATTTTATTCTAAATTTATTTATTTATTTTAGATCCATAGAGATTTTTTTAATACTTTAATCATTTTCAGAGCTATTTAAATGAGGTCAGGTTGTGTGTTGTGGCCTCATCATCACTCGTTCATATTGTGAAATTTTAAACATTATTAAACTTTTAATTTCATTTTATTTTATGTAGCTTAAACCTTTTTTTTCTATTATTAAACCTCATTAAATATCAGGTTTATGATGTAAAGAGTCTGAACTGAGATATAAGCAATAAACAGTTGAAAACAAAAAGTGAGAAATATATTGTAAAAAATTATCAATGGTAATAATAATTATTACAATTAGTAATAGTAAATTATTATTATTTATTTATTCATTTATTTTATTATTGGTAGTAGTAGTAGTATTTTTGTAGCAGTCTTTCTATCCCTAAAGCCCATGGTACCAAAAAATTATTAAGAAAGAAAAAAAAAAGAAAAAATATTGTCTTTGGTACAGTCATTTCTATTGACTGATTATTCTATTTGTTGTTGTATGTACATGTATATATAAAATGCAATGAGTTTTTATTGAAGCCGAAATGAGAATAATGTAAGTTTTAGCTCCCTCTTGTGGCTGAAACGCTTTATCACCTGTATAATTCAAATTCAAGTTTTATTTGTCACATACACAGTCATACACAGTACGATATGCAGTGAAAAGCTTAGGCGACTGTACTGACCTTAAAATAAAAGATTATTAAAAGACCATTAATAGTAAATAAATATAAAAAAGGAAAAGGAAGTAGATTTAACTAAGAATAAAATATCTATTCAGTACAAATATACAATATAAGGAAAATATAAGAAAACCCAGGTGTACAATATAGAACAATGCATGGGAGAGAATACAAGAGATTAATAATTACCCACGATGCACTTTTGGAGACAGTGACGCCCAACAGAGAGATGAAGGGGGGTTTGAGATAGTAAAGCAGTGTGTGATGTGTGTGTGACGTGTGTGTGTCCTGACCCCCAGACAAAAAGCCAGAGGTTAAAAAGGTTCCTCCTGAGCGGCCAGAGTCTCTCCCACAGCGAGCCGAGGAGAAAGGTAGCCTGACCTCCCCAGAACCCCCCCCCCACACTAACCCGGATCTCCTCATGGGCCTTAGGAGCCTTCCGATGTTGCTTGTTGCGCTCTGGCTACTCTAACACGCACACGTGTGTGTGTGTGTGTGTGTGTGTGTGTGTGTGTGTGTGTGTGTGTGTGTGTGTGTGTGTGTGTGTGTGTGTGTGTGTGTGTGTGTGTGTGTGTGTGTGTGTGTGTGTGTGTGTGTGTGTGTGTGTGAGAGAGAGAGGGACTAACTCATTGAGTGTAAGAGCTATAAAATGCTACAAGCTGATAAAACAAAGCCACACACACTTTTCTTTACCGTTAGAACACTTTCACACTACATCATCATCATCATCATCATAAATTGAATCAAAAGGATCAGTTTCACCGATTCAGATCGTAAATCAGTGTGCAATTGATTCATTTGATGATGATGATGATGATGATGATGATGATGGAGTGTGAAAGTGTTCTAAAGGGAAACAGAGAAGTGTGTCAGTGTGTGAAACATTTTGTTGCATGACTCTGAACCAGAGCAAAAAAAAGATTCTTTTGATGATGATGATGATGATGATGATGATGATGATGATGTCCAGGTGATGAAAGCAAGTTGGTTGAGGTCCAGAAGCCGGTGCTTCCTGTTTTTCCACCGAAGAAGCCTTTACCCCCGAAGAGCAACAACTCCATGAACCGGCCCGCGTCCCTGCCCCCTAAACGACCCGAGCGACCCGAGAGACCGGCCGCGCCCAGCGTACAGTCAGTCCTGCTCCTTCACCTGCTTCTAAACTAATGATATTAGCATCGTAGCACTGAGTGAAATGTCTCAGTTAAATTGTTAAATGTCTTTAGTTTCATATAAAGCAGATACTTTATCACTCCCTCTATACAGAACTGATTTGGGGGGCGTGGCTTTGCTTATGACATCACAAAAGAATCGTTCTAACCATTAACCTTTAAACAGGTCTGATACGCAGATTTCTTTCAAGAGTAAAACACGATTTTGAAGTTTAACTGCAGCCAGTAAAATAATCAGTGTTGAATTCATAAGTCATTTAGAGGATCTGTACAGATTAAACAAACAGCGTGCGTGAATATGCATAAATATGCAAATTAGCAGCGGCACTTCTTCTATGACTGACAGCCTGAGCAGTAACTCACAGTTAGCTAGCAGCTAGCGAACTCGCTCATGTTTGTCAGTGTGTGTCATAATGTACTGCGGTTGTGTTACCATGACAACACATCGTCACGTTCACCCCTCAAACTTGTCCTAGTCATTGCGTAATCATTTGCATATTACTGTCGTGTACAATAAGAATATCATTCAGTGATGTCATATATATAGCCACGCCCTCAGAAATCAGGCTCATACATATGTAATGAGAAAGAAATATGAATAGTAAAATGTGTGTGTGTGTGTGTGTGTGTGTGTGTGTGTGTAGGTCTGACAGTTCCGGTGTAGCCTTAGATCGGATGTCGTCAGACAAATCGTCTGAAGCCGGTGAGTGTGATGTGTGATGATGTCATCACTTTCATTACAGCGTCATGCGTTATGATCCTTCTCGCTGAGGTGTCAGTATTTTCTGCCTATTGTATAATGTACAAGTGTGTGTGTGTGTGTGTGTGTGTGTGTAGATGGAGAGGTAGACGACTTCGACTCTGTCGTCACCTCCACAGAGAAGCTGAGCCACCCCACTGCCTCCAGACCTCGAGTCACAGACCGCCGGCCTCGCTCTCAGATCTTCACATCTGTGAGGACACACACACACACACACACACACACACACACACACACACACAGGACACTGAGTCCCAAAAGTCACAGCAAGACTAAAGTGATGCAGCAGACAGATAAAGTGGAGAAACGTCAGAGGTGCAGGTATCAGCGTGAGGTTTCAGTACTGAATAATTTAACCTCCTTTAAAAGACTAAATGAATCGACGTTCAGTGTCATGCAAATACAGAATCTCCTCATTAATAAACACACAGAGACGTCATGAATATTAATCAGTAACGGCAGCTTTCACTCCTCCCACTGGTGCTGATTAACAATCTCGGGTCGCTTTAATAGTCTTTATATTTATCAATAATTATTCATTATACAATTATACAAATACATGAAAATCCCATTAGAAATTCATTTAGATTTTGAATAAAAAGTTTGAATAAAAATTGCTGGTTAAAGTTACTTAGAAATGAAATGCTGCGCTGAATTAGCAATAACATAAAGTGTTTTTTACAAACACAAGAAACGTAAAAACCTTGAAACTTTCTTTGTCACAATATTGAAAGTTACATTTGGTTTCAGTTCGAGTCTGTCATCTTCTCTTTGAAGTCTATAAATATACTGTAAATGAGTGAAAAACACGTCTTTGGTCAGCTTAATGTTCTGTAATCTCCATGTCTTCCTCAGTCCTCTGTCTCCGGCGCTGACCTCCTGGACTCGCTGTCCACGGAGGACGAGCAGAAAGAGAGGGAGAAGGGGAAGGACGAGCCGGACTCATTCCCTCCCAAACCTCTAGACAACGCCAAGAAGCTGCCCAAGGCATTGGCTGTCATCACAGTAAGCCCCTCCCCCTCCTCCTAGCCACACCCATCACCCATCCTCAACCTCACCTTGTCACCTTCCTTACCTTTGCATGCATTCCCCGATCCCACCACACAGGGGCGATGTTAACCACAGCACAAACGCACACTCGCACAGAGACTGAGGCCTGACACACCGATGACGCTCAGGAGACCAGCGAATGCTTCTGTTTGTAGAACATGATGTTCTAAACCCCACCTGGATTTGTTCTCTACAGGCTCCTGAGAGGTCCTTCAAGCCCTCGACTCTGGCCCCGACTCCCGGCCCCATTGCACTCAGGCCTCACTCTCCCTCCATGGAGGCCAAGATGAAGAGCGAGCAGGGTTCCACCACCACGCTGGAGGAGCTCAGAGCTCAACTCAGACACCTGAAGACCACCGTGGAGCTGATGAAGAGCCAGCACAAGTAGGGATGAAGTGGTGGAGATGTTCAAAGAGAAGGAGAGATGAAAGGGAAAGTCAGGTGAAGAAGTGATGTGTTAGAGGGATGGAGATGCGTACAGTGTTTAAAGTTGTTCATAAGAGAAAGAGTATTGAGATATTTGGAAAGAGTTTTGGAGAAGTTCATAAGGAGGCTTGGAGAAGTTTGTAAAGGAGAGGGAGATGTTTTATAAAATTTGTGGCATTTGGAAAGAGGGGCTCATGGACGGATGAAGAAGGAGGGAGGATTCTGGAATGGTGAAGACGTTTAGAAAGACGAGGAAGACGTCTAGGAGAGGGAAGGGAGATTATGAAAGTAGGAGAAAATGTGATGTTATGGAAGAAATGGGGGAGAATAAGAATGTTTATAAGGCATGTGGAGACACACAAGATGTTTGCTTCGAGGAGAAATGGACGACTTTGGACAGGAGAGGGAGATGTTTCAGAGGGAAAAGGAGACGTTTGGAAAGTGGGCAGAGAGTGAAGGATGGAGGAAATGGGAAGCAGATAGATGTTTATCCTGGACCTTTTGAAGCAAGTGGAGAATGTTCAGAAAGACAGGTGGATGTAGAAGTTTGGAAGATAGAGGAAGGTAATTAGAACAGAGAAGGAAGATGCCTAAGAAGAGAAACGGTGGAATTTCTTGAGGAAAGGAAAACTTGGATTAGAGAACATTTAGAAAGAAAGCAAACAGTGACCTCTAGAGAAAGATAAGAGAGGGGAAGGAGAAGCTCAGAGAGAGAACGTTAGAAGGTGGGAGTCGTATTGAAAGGTGAAGGAAATTAGTAGAAGGAAGAGGACGAAGATATGAGGAAAGAGGAAAGAGACGGATGGAACGATTATTAGACATTTGGAGTCCGTTTGAAGGAGACATTTAGTAGGAAAGACTCCTTTAGGGTTCCTTGCTCCTGTCAGCCTAATTGTCTGTCTGCCTATACAGTATGTGTCTGTCTGCTTAGCCGTCTGCCTGTCTGTCTGTCTGTCTGCTTATATGTCTGTCTGAGTCTGCCTGTTTGTCTATATTTCTCTTTTTATCTACAGTATATATGTCTTTCTGTCTACATGTCTGTCTGTCTTTTTATGTCTGTCAAAATGTCTGCCTGTGTCTCTACTGTATGTCTATATATATATCTCTCTCTTCCTATCAGTCTCTCTATCTATCTGTCTTTCTTTCTATATGTGTCTGTGTCTGTCTATATGTCCACCTACTGTGAATGTCTGTCTGTATACTGTATGTCTGCCTGTCTGGCTACCCAAGATGTCTGCCTAGGTGTGTTCCTGTCCGTCTGTCTATATGTCTATTTGTCTGTCCGTCTGTCCATATGTCTGTTTTCCTCTATGACTGTCTCTCTATGTCTATCTTTATGTCTGTCTGCCTATTTGTCCTTTATGTCTGTTTACTTTTTGTCTGTCTATTTATATGCCTGTCTGCTTATCTGTCTGTCTTCACAGTATCTGTATATGTTTGTCTCCCTGTCTGTCTGTCTATATATCTGTCTATTTGTCTTTCTGCTTATTTGTCCGTCTGTCTGTCTGTCTGCCTGTCTTGTTTATTCCACTGGATTTAAATCATTTTCTTTTTTTCCCAGACAAGAGATGAAGCAGCTTGTGAGTGAACTAGACGAGGAGAAAAGGATGCGCTTATCTCTGCAGGTGAGCAGGAGTCAGTAACGTGGAATTATTTTCCTATGCAAATAAAAATGCTGTTTGTGAATCAGAAGCACAAAGAAGCCACTGAGCGCGAGGTATAACACACACACAGTGTCGTGTAAAGAACTCTCAGAGTAAACTGGAAAGGCGCTTTGAGGAGATCAGTAGACCTTCTCGCAGGGTTCTTCACTCATTATAAGAAGGAACTGGACTATTCTGTGGAGGAGAACATGTGACGTGTGTGTGTGTGTGTGTGTGTGTGTGTGTGTGTGTGTGTGTGATTTTTCATCCTGCGGTCTATGTGTTTCAGATGGATGTGGAGAACATCAAAAAGTCTCTGTCCAAATGAAGGCACGATGTTGGGATGTGGTTGGTGTTGGGAGGCAGAAGCTCTGCAGGCCTGGCGGACGGATTTGTGCCAAAAGAACAAAAAAAAACAAAAAACCATGTGAGAACAACAGCATAGAGAAAACAGACGAACGCTTCCCTCACTTCCAGATTGATCTTATTTTTATTATTTTATTGTTTGTCACGGTGTTGAGGGGGAACTCATCTCCTCCTGGTACTGCGTTCCATCGAGCGACTCGACACTTAAACGACATGAAGGAGAAGCCGCGGCGTTTGCCTTCAGTACGGTTCACTTTACGTTCCTTTCTTTGCCTTTTCTCTTCGTGGCCTTTCTTTTTTATTTCCCTCATCGTTACCGTTCGGCTCTCGCTCTCCTCTCACCCGTGCTGAGGCCTTCTTCCTTTTAGTTACACTTCTTTCTGTCTTTCGTCAGCGTTAAGGAGAAAATGCACATTTTGTTTTCTTGATGCTGTTTCTTCTTTTGAGAAAGTCTTATATAAACTTTTATATTTTAATGTACGGAAAATGCATTTATGTGTGCAAATTTTATTAAAAAATAATATTCCAAAAAAATAATTCATGCCTCAGGTTTCATTTATTCACCTGTCTGTCTGTCTGACTTTCTGTCTGTCTGTCTGTCTGTCTGTCTGTCTGTCTGTCTGTCTCATGTCTCTTATCTGTCTGTTGTTCTATATTTACTTGTCTGTCTCTCACTCTCTGTTTGCCCGTGTTTATAAAATTTATATTTATCTCTTTGTCCATTTCTATATTTTTTATCTATGATCCATCTCTCTCTGTCTGTCTGTCCCTGTCTGACTGAGTGGTCGTCTGTCTGTCTGTCTCAGGTCAAGTCCAGGAGACTTTATTGTCACTTCAACAATATACAGTCAGTACACAGTGAAAGGAAACAACGTTCCTCCAGGACCGAGATGCTACATACATACAGCATAAATTTACAACACAAATTTACAACACAAATTAACACAAATTAACTAGCTAACTAAGAAGCCTAATTAGCCTAATTGGCTAATTAGACAGGACAAAATAAAGTGCACATGTGCAAACGAGCGACAAAGTGACAGTGCAACAAACATGACATTCCAACTCCGTGGTGTTGCCGTGATGAGTTGAGGTAGTGGGAGGAGAAACAGTCACAGTAAACGTTCCGTAAGTAGCAGCGAGGATAAATAGTGCAAATGAACAAATAAGGAATATTGTGCAAAAAAGCATTTATAGGGTGGTGTGTACAGTAGTAGTGAAGATCAGTGTGTCCAGTCTCAATGTTTTGAAGTAGTTGAGTTAGTCTGAGTGATTGTGTGTGTGTGTGTGTGTGTGTGTGTGTGTGTGTGTGTGTGTGTGTGTGTGTGTGTGTGTATCACTCCAGCTCCTTTGTGTTGAGGAGACGGTGGCTTGTGGATAGAAGCTGTTACACAGTCTGGATGTGAGGTCCGAATGCTTCGGTACCTTTTTCCAGATGTCAGGAGGGTGAAGATTGTGTGTGTGTGGGGTGTGTGTGTGTGTGTGTGATGAGTGTGGGGGGTGTGTCTGATCAGCCTCAATGCTGGTGGCTTTGCGGATGCAGCGTGTGGTGTATATGTCTTCGGTATAGGGAAGAGAGACCCTGATGATCTTCTCTGCTGTCCTCACTACTCGCTGTAGGTTCTGATATAGTACAATTCCCAAACCAGACAGTGAAGCAGCCGCTCAGGATGCTCTCAATAGTCCCCCTATAGAAGGTGGGTATAGGACCGGTGGTGGACACTGGGTCCTTCCTCAGCCTTCTCAGGAAGAAGAGACTGTGTTGGGCTTTCTTGTGCAGGGAGCTGGTGTTGATGGACCAGGTGAGGTCCTTGTCCAGATGGAAACCCAGACATTTGGTGGTCTCGACGATCTCCACAGAGGAGTCATTGATGCTCAGCAGAGAGTGGTCGCCTCCATGTCCTCCTGAAGTCAACAACCATCCCCTTTGTCTTGTCTATTCAGAGACAGGTTGTTGTCTGTACACCAGTCCGTTAGCCTCTGCACTTCCTCTCTGTACGCTGACTCATCGTTCTTGCTGATGAGACTCACCACGGTCGTGTCATCAGCAAACATGAATCGAACTGTGTGTCGCTACACAGTCATGAGTCAGCAGTGTGAACAGCAGGGGACTCAGCACGCATCCCTGGGGGGCCCCAGAACTTAATGTGGTGGTGCTGGAAGTGTGGTTCCCGATCCGCAATGACTGAGGCCTTCCGGTCAGAAAGTCCAGGATCCAGTTACAGAGGGAGGTGTTCAAGTCCAACAGGTTCAGCTTCCCTGAACTGAAATCTTTGTTCAGCAGTCAAACGTAGTTGTCCTTATTGTCCAAGTGTGTGAGGGCAAGATGGAGTGTGGTGGAGATGGCATCGTCTTTATGTCTTCATGTGTCTCATGACGGGCCGCTCGAAGCACTTCATGATGATGGGTGTGAGTTCAACAGGACGCTAGTCATTGAGACAGGACACAGAAGACGTCTTCGGCACGGGGACGATGGTGGTGGTCTTGAAGCACGGATATATATTAAGGATATTAATTTGCCGAAGTTTGATTTGTTATAATCCTGTGATTAGCTCAGACGCTGTACAAACATGTGATTCCTCCTGGATTTGCTTGTGTTTGCTAACATTAGCGCCAGCGTTTGCTCGTTTAGCTCTTCTTCGAGTCTAGTTCAAAAAAAGACAAGCGGATATAAATCTCAAACTAGTTGTTTTTAACCGAAGGAAGACCTCTACATCATAAAGCTGTCAACTTTCTTGTGCTTGAAGTCAAAGTGGTCGTATAAATATGATGTGACACTTTGTGCCGGAGAGCCGAGAGGGTAAAGAGCTCAGAGCCGAGAATAACGTTCAGCACGAAACCTTTATCTCCTCTTTCAGCGTCACACGATTATAAATACACAACATAAAGTAACAGTAAAGAAACGGGTAAAGAGTGTTTCAGGGAAGAGCAGCGAACCTGAGCGTCATCACAGAAACACCAGTTTAATCCATTTACAAACACCAGTTAGCATAATGTTCGGATTGTGGGAGGAAACCTGAGGAAACCCACCAAGCACGGGGAGAACACACACACACACACACACACACACACACACACACACACACACACACACACAGGCGGGACTCGAACCTTAACCCTGCAGGTGAGAGGCCGCAGTGCTAACCACTGGTTTTACAAGAAATGTGCCACTTTTGGGGGCGTGTCCACACCTGGCGAGCGACGGTGTGTTTATTATACAATTATGACAAATACATTCAAGGTCAGATATATAAGTAAATATTTTATTTTAAAAAATGAATAAAAATACAGTCGGTCAGATATACAGTAGCTGTAGAGATGATTAATATTGTCGAGGTCAAAGTTCAAAGAATGACCTCTGCTCTTATATCACCCAGTCCATAAACTCCCCCCCACACACCCCTCTCTCTCAACACACACATTTTGTTGAATCTTTAACTCCTGACTGCTCTTTATAGTATTAGCTAATGTGTTTAATGTGCTCCCTCTAGTGGTGTGTGTGCGCGTGTGCGCGTGTGTGTGTGCGTGTGCGTGTGTGTGTGCGTGTGTGTGTGTGTGTGTGTGTATTCCTGCTGAGTGTTTGAGGAATGAAGACATGGAGGAGCTCCAGAAACGGGAAACATGAGCTCAGACTCTGAGTCACAGAACACTCTGGATCATTCAGGGGTAACAGAACGAGGTGCGGATCAGAGATGGAGGAAACGTAAAGCGCTACTGTATGTGAGCGGACTTATTAAAAGGTTTTTAAATAGAAGTGGATCAGGAGCATCGAATGAAAACAAACATCTAAAGTGCAGCTAAAAATCTTTTAAAAAGCTCACATGCAGAGGCTGAAGAAGCGTAAAGGAACGTCGCTCTGTGAGAGTCTGTCCTCTTTGTAGGGTGCCAATAGTTACTCTCTCCATTAACACTTTATTTGATGTGACCTTTAAAAGCTTTTACCCGGAGTTACATTTCTGTAACGTTCTGGATTCTGATTGGTGATGAATTCTCTTTAACAGAAGCTCTGACAGTAACGCAGGTTTAGATTAATGCGCTCATACTGACACGATCGTTTCCATAGTAACGGCTTATTTTGCATCTATTCAAATCTGTAAGTTTCTTCAGGTCCTAATTGAAGGAAGGAGTCTCCAGTGTCGGCGCTTTGGAACGGCCCGAAGCAAAGCCGTGAAGGTTCTGTGCAGTTTCACGCTGCAATGCGTCGACTCTCTTTGTCGTTTCGTCTTAAAACTGTCGAGAGAGAATAAAGGAGCGTGTGTGTGTGTGTGTGTGTGTGTGTGTGTGTGTGTGTGTGTGTGTGTGTGTTTATCTCTCATACACAACACATCCTGTTCCACAGAACGTTCAGGGAAAAGTTGTTGTGGTGTAAAAGGAATAAAACACATTGTGACTCGCGGTAAGTCACCACTCACTTGCTTATTATTTCACACACACACACACACACACACACACACACACACACACACACTGTGCTTTACTACTTACCTAACGCTGGGAGAACCCTGACACGAGGAGGTTGGTTTCTATCGTCTGTGTAAACACACTCAGTCATGTTAGAGGAAACAACAGGAGGAGCCATGGAGAGGATCACTCACACACACACACACACACACACACACGCACACGCTCATCTTTTTAGCCCCTGTGCAGCTCGGTGGTGTTGAGTCTCAGCGGCTCCACCTCGGCGTGTTCAGCTCCTCCGCGCCTTCAGCGTTCTACACTCTGGACTTTTGAGAACTTTCAGATCAGAGACAGAAATAAACCTCATGGCTGGTTAGGACGGAGTGTGTGCCTTAAACAACTGCTTTATATTTAGCTGCTGGACTTTACGCAGAGAGGAGGGAAGAGGGGAAGTGACAGAGGAGAGACAGAGAGACAGAGAGAGAGAGATTTCCAGCTGGAGTGTTAAGCTCTCGTGCACACGGATCCACTGGAACAGGTAGGTGCATGTTTGAAGAAGCTTTTCATAATGCATTAATTCTTCTTTTGAAGCAGTGTGTGTGTGTGTGTGTTTGTGTGTGTGTGCATGTGTGTGTAAAGTGTTGCAGCACACTTCCTACTGATTGCATAAGTCCATGTACTTGTATGTTCTCCTTAATGTCCGCGGTCAGAGCCACACCCCAGGGCTCAGGGATGAGAGCTGATCTGATGATCAGGAAGTCTCTGCGCGGCGGGGACACGAGCGCTCGCACCGGACCTCCACGCGCACACCGTGCTCACTAGCGGCCAGGTAACCACACCCTGAGACACACTCCAGCCTGCTCACCTCCGTGTGTGTGCAAGTGTGTGTGCATGACGATATTCTGCCTAACAGGACTCGTATATAAATCGTATATATATGCGGTCATGTGACTATAAGAATAAACACACACCTGCGAAACTGTTCCAAGAGCAGTGAAGAGCTGGGTGTAGGTGAGAAGAAGAGCTAATGAGTGGCAGCTTGCATTACAGGTTCTGCTTTAAACAATGCGATCATGCACTCGTTTATTATTACTGATCTAATTATTAATATTTCTCCAACGTTTCATCAAATGCTTCAACACTTTACACGTGCACACCATGTCCAGGGGTTTTGCATGATGTGACACCTGGGATCAGAACAGACATCCAGGGTGGCTCGTCCCGCGGCGTGTGTGCTTCAGTCCCCTCCTGCAGAAACCAGAGATGCGGTGTGGAAAGAAAATGTCTGTATTAGAGTTTTTATTTAAAAGATAAAAAGAATAAGGAATAAACACATGCAGTGCAGGTACACGCCTCCCGCTCAACACTTAGGTTACTGTGTCTCAGGTCAACACGTCATGTCTACACAGAGGACCTTCTGATCCGCACACAAGCTTGGCACAGTTTATACACCCGATGCTCATCCTGACGCACTGCATTTGGGATTTATTGTTAATGTTTACAGTATAGAAATAATAAGTCAAAAATGTAAAACTACTTAAACCGTTCAAAACATCCATAAATGTAAAGATTTTGCAAGTGAATTTGGGAAATATTTTGGAAGCTCTTCCCAAGGGGAAAAAATGACCACAGAATAA
>QMIH01001072.1:43922-55409 GCA_003987875.1 Clarias batrachus
TGTGTATAAATATATAATATAATATATGTATATATATAAATAATAAGTATTTCATTAAAGACAGAGTTCACTTTAACCCTGCAATCAGCATCATGTGATGTGGCGTACGCTTTGTATATCCTGAATAATGTGTTTTAAATGTTGTTTTGTAATTTTTTTTTCATCAACAGAGAAATCTTTTAGGTAATTTTCTTTTTTTAGGTTCAGCGCTTCATCTCCTTTTTACAACATGTCTTATTCTTACATACGGATGACTTGTTTACTTTTGAATGCAATTTTGAGAAGAAAAAAACCAACAACTAAAGAATTAGGATCTGTTTTTAAAGTTTAAAATGTTTGTATAAAACTATTTCTATTTCGGCCAAATGCACAAACAACTGCACTATAACCTGTTTTGCATCTGTTTTGATTTATAGAGAACCAGGAAAAAAACATATACACACACACACCACACAAACACATATATATACACACACACACACTCACAGAGGAGAGAGAAACTTCTTGCATTGTGATGGAGGCCTCCAGCCAGGCGGCGGCTGAGGCGGGTGGAGATCACGCAGCCTGCGTGGCGTTGACGGCGGCGGAGAGAGCGGACGTGCCGAGCCCCAGTCTGGTGTCCAAGCAGCGCAGTCTGCGTGTGGTCTACGTCCTGAACGACGGGCTGAAGGCGGTGGCGGCGAACAGCCCCGAGTCCGGAGCGCTGCAGTGCCTACAGAGAGCGTGCGACGCGGAGAGCGCCATCCTCACCACCGTCACGTTCGGCCGGCTGGACTTCGGCGAGACGACGGTGCTCGACACCTTCTACGACGCGGGTGAGTTTGCAACAAGCATTATAGTAACAAACAAGGGAGAAATACATGTGTGTGTGTGTGTGTGTGTAATAAAAGACAGGAAGTGACTTGAGGCATTTATGACCCTTTCTCCGTTCCATATTCATTTACCCGCCACTTTAAGCACACAGCCTCAGAGGAGTTATTTGTTCCCATGGTATGTGAGTGTACCTGCCCCGACCTGCACCTGTGCGCCGCCATGTAACCGAAAGCTCATTTCCAGAGAAGCTCCCCCACTTTACGGGACACTTTTTTTTTTCCCTCCATCATGACTCAATGCACATCGATGCGTGTAAATCACGTCTCCTAATAATCACTTGTCCGCTCCGCGCGGAGACTCCGCGATCACGCTCCAGTGAAACTCGGCGTCTCCACAGTCTCATCTGCATATTCATCGAATCCTTAAAGTCATTAGCAAATGAAATCTTCTGACTTAAAGGAATAGATTTTAAATTAGGATTTATTGCTTACAGAAAGACGTCGTCTCTGGTTATGGCGTCATTCTGAGGACAAAAGTTGTAAAAACAAAAAACATAACCCGTTGAATGGAGTAGCGCTGTGAGGACGGCCGCTCATGGTGAGACGTGATCGGTGATGAGTCGAGCGGACCTGAGTGCAGGAAAGTCGCTAACGTCTGCTCGTCAAGCCGCTCGCTATCTTTTTCATTTTTTTTTTTTTTTATAACATCACTAAAAGTGACACGCCCAGTGAGCCAGTGAACTCGTTCTCACTTTAACATCATGTGTTGCTTCTTGTGTTTTCCAGACGTGAGTAAGTTTCATTTGAATTTTAGGATTACGATCAGTCCTGACTGTTATCGTCGTGTTGATGATAAATCCCTACGTTTTCTTTCCTCAGAAAGCAGCTTGAGATAAACCATGAAAGGTGACTCACGACTTTTCAGTCAGCTTAGGATCTATTAACCCTGATTTTTAGAGAAACTCTCAGAGTATTAAATCTAATTCAAATCAAGTTGAAATTTTAACATTAGCATAAATTTAAGATAAGCAACAATACACACTGTGCTATGCAGTGAAATGCTTACACGACTGTCTGTGATGTAAAAAGGAAAGAGAATAGAAAGAGAGAAAGATTTCACTGCAGAATACAATTAAAACGAAAGATAGAATTTCCAATTAAAAACAATAATAAAAATAGTAATAATGTACAATTTAAAAATGTGGGATTCACTTTACTAATCCAGAAATTTACATATTTACAAAAGTTACAATTAAATAAAAATCATTAAAATAGAAATATATGAAATATATAAATTATACAAAATGTGCAAAGTGTAAAAACTATTAAAGCTGCAAAATGTTTGTGTAATTGATTATTGAATTTACTTAAAGAAGAAATGTTTTGGGGTTTTTTTGGACTGGATGAAACTGAATGAGAATATGAAAGAAAGAAGACGGGTGTTGTGAGAACATCAGTAATGTCATTGTCGTGTTGATCGCTGACTCAGAGCTAATTATGCATTAATTAACTATGATGCCTAATTAATGCTGTAGACGTCTGTGGTCATGGTCTGAACGTCTCGGCTGTTTTTAATGCAGAGTGATTTGATCCAGGGCGTCATAACTTTTGGAAGCATTAAGAGCTTTTAGTAGCAGCTTAACTCCATCGTTCTTCAGATGGATCTCAGGTGTCTCGGACATTAAAGACTTTATCCTGCCGTCGTTAGACTCATCTTGTGCTGCTTTACACTCAAATCCATCTAAGACGTCATACATTTGTTTCCTTCAGACCGTATCCGGGGTTTCCTTAATGTTAAGGGCCTCACCATCTGAATCATTTGGTGTTTTGCTGCACTTGAATAAAGTTTTTGATCTCAGAGTTATGACACTGTAATATTAGGAAGCATGAAACACTCTCGGGTGATTTCTGCAGATTTTTTGAGACTGAACTCATGTTTGATTAGTTTGTGATCAACAGTGCTGAAGGGAGATATTCATTGTGTTTGGGTTTTCTCAGTACATTTAACTGTGAGGTCAGTGTTACAGTGTTACAGTGTTACAGTGTTATTGTGTTGTCTAATCGTGAGTACTCACTTTCTTGGGTTTTTGCTTCCGATTGGGTGTGTGTAGTTAGAACGCGGGTATCTTTGTGTAAACCTTTGCTTTCACGCCGGAAGAGTTCTAAGAATAACCAGCGTGGTTATCCTGCCTGCTCACGCTACTTTCGCGTTTGGGTTTACCATCCAAGCTACAGGGCTAACTGCTAGTCTTCTGGTCTTTCTCCGGTTAGTACGTGACAGAATCATCATCAGTAAACCCAGCGGATTACGCTCACCTCTGTGATGTGGTTAACCGGCGTACCAAGCTGATCGAGCAGCTGCGCGATGAAATCGCAACTCTTTGCAGTGGCGTCCAAGACATCGCGGCCTTGTGCCGCGAGGTGGCAGAGCTACAGCAAGGGGTCACGGTTCTCTGCGAGGCAGCCGCTCAGCCGTCGGTCACCATGCCCATAGTAGCGCAGCCGGATCCTGACAAACCATTCGTTGTGGAGATGGACGCTTCGGATGTAGGTGCCCAAGGGTGTTATCTCTCAGCGAGGTCCAGACCAAAAGCTGCACCCCTGCAGTTATTTCTCCAAGAAATTTGACCCCACTCAGCAGCGATACGGAGTAGGGGACCACGAGCTGCTGGCCATAAAGTGGGCCTTGGAGGAATGGCGACACTGGCTCCAGGGCACCAGAGAGCCGTTCATCGTCTGGACCGACCATCAGAACCTCATCACTATCTGCACGCTGAAACAACTTAACCCCAGACAGGAGCGTTGGGCACTGTTCTTCGAAAACTACAACTTCCACCTGAGATACCGTCCGGTGTCCAAGAACACCAAGGCCGATGCCCTCTCATGACAACACAAGGAAGACGTCCCCCGCGCCTGTCTTACCACCCACCAAGATTCTCACACCAATTAGATGAGACTTAGAAACAAGGGTTTGCCAGGCACAGGCTGCGGAGACTGAACCGGCAGGTGTGCCGCCTGGTCAGGACTGATGTCCTCCAGTGGGGACACTCCTCCCCCATTTCTGGACACCCCGGGAGGTGGCGCACCCTACTGTTTATTCAACGCGCTTTCTGGAGGCCCAACATGAGGAAGGACGTTGATGAGTTTGTCCAGGCGTGTCCAGTGTGTGCCAGGTCCAAGGACAACAACCAGCCATCACCAGGTGAACTCCAGCCACTCCCGGTTCCCTACCGGCCCTTGACACACATTGCCGTCGATTTCATCACAGACCTGCCAGTTTCCGAGGGAAAAGACACCATCCTTACCATCGTTGACCGGTTCTCCAAAGCTTTGCTCCTGGTGGCCCTCTCTGGACGTCAGCTAAAAGGACAGCCGAGCTGATATTAGAGCACGTAGTCCATGGGTTCTCAAAGGACATCGTCTCGGACAGGGGGCCCCAGTTCACATGCCGGTTCTGGAAGGCCTTCTGCCGTCTTATCAATTCCACCTGCAGTCTGTCCTCCGGCTACCACCCACAGACTCAGGTCTCGGGACTCAAGTCAGACGGAGCGGACCAAACAACAACTGGAGATGCTTTATTGCTGATCGCCAGTGCTCCTGGGCCCACTCCCTCATTTTGGCTGAACTGTCCCATAACTTCCACACGAACTCCGCCACCCACCTAAGTCTGTTTGAGGTATGCTACGGTTTTCAGCCTCCGATGTGTGGCAATTCATGTATCCATGATGACTGCAGAATTTATTTTTAAAAATAAAATTTTAATTTAGATTTGTTTGCATTTGGGACAAAGAAATCGAAATCTGGAAAGTTTTTTTAATAACTGTACAGCACTTTGGTCAGTGGTGTTATGTTAAATGTGCTTAAAAAATAAAATTGACTTTGACTTTTTTCTTTATATTATAAAATATAAATATATTATTTATTGAAATAAAAGGAAGGTTTTGTCTGTACATTGGGTCAGAACTCGCACATTCAATGATATGTTTACAAAAACACTGGACAACCGGAAACCAGTCTCAGAGAAATGTCTGTCTGTCTGTCTGTCTATCTGTCCGTCCAGCCAGATTATGTCACCTCATCTAATGTTTTTTTTTTTACTCGTTCATCACTTTTTCCTTGAGGTGGGCGTGGCTATGCACTCAACAGAGCCAATCAGTGCAATAGTTTACTGTGTACAGTATCTAACAGAATGTGATTCCTACTTTGTGTGTGTGTGTGTGTGTGCGTGTGTGTGTGTGTGTGTGTGTGTGTGTGGAGTTTGCCTGTTCTCCCCGTGCATGGTGGGTTTCCTCCCACAGCACAAAGACCTACAGGTTAGACAAATTGGAGTTCCCAAATTTCCCCTAGTGTGTGAATGAGTGTGTGTCCCAGCCCCTGGCATGTGTGGAGGTGAGTGAGAGTGTATCATGACACACTGAAGGCTATAAAGCTTTGAGCCAGATTGGTTTTATTATTTTTTTATTAAAGGAAGCTGAAAATAAACAGTCACATTTTCAGCATTACACACACACAAACACACACACACCAAACACACATACCAGAGTGAAACTGCTGTAACACAGTCTCCATGTGTCTAAACTTCTTCTTTATTTCTATTCTTCTTCGTGTGAATAGTGTTATATGGATGTGTGTGCATATAATGCGTAATACTGCAGGGAATAATAGTGTTGTGTATCTCTTCCACATTACACACACACACACACACACACACACACACTGTGTTTACAGACATTGCGGTGGTGGACATGAGTGATGTGTTCCGCCAGCCGTCCCTCTTTTATCATCTGGGAGTTCGTGAGAGCTTCGACATGGCCAACAACGTCATCCTGTACCATGACACCGACCCCGACACCGCACAGTCTCTGAAGGTGAACACACACTCACACACTCTATAGTAGTCATCATTTATGATATTACAAGAAACAAAGCTGAAACATGCAGAGGATTTAGTGATGTTATACGGCAGCACTGGCTTTACAAGTAAATAAATACTCAGTCACCTGCTGCTTCACACCAGTGTGTGTGTGTGTGTGTGTGTGGTTGTGGGTGTGCATGTGTGTGTGTGCTGTATGCATATGTACAGTCAAGGAATAGCTAAATTAAGTTTCAACACGTGTCACACATCAAAGACTTACCAATAAGCAGTGTTGTTGTGATTAGCGCCCCCTAGTGCTCAACACTCAACCTATTTAATACTCATGAGCACATAATACAGATTATTGCATTTTCTGATTTTACATCAGTTCATAAAGCTTCTGGCAGTGTGAGCGAGTCGTCTCGCCGTAGCTCACACACACACACACACACACACACACACACACACACACACACACACACACACACACACACACATTCCTGACATCTCTGTGACCCCCGGTGGCTATTTCAGCTCACAGATCTGCTCATGTTTAGGAATGGGTTGGAGAAAAAACAAAGACATTTAGGACTAATTCACTGCTCTGTTCCTCCTGTGCAGATGTTCAGTTAACCTGAGATTAGAAGTTTGATTTATGATGATTTGTGATAAATAATTAACTAATTTCTTTCTTTCTTTTAAAGGATATGGTGGCTCAGAAAAACACAGTAAGTATCAAATTAAAGTGGATTCGCTTTTTTTTTCTCCTTCTGCTTCTATTGTACATCTTTATGCTAATTATAATAATACCAAGATAGTTTTTAAATAGATAAATATGCAAATATGGACCCCCCCCCCCACCATCCCCATGTTTACTTACAGCCATTCTTAAACACTCACATTAGCTAGCTTAACTAGCCTGTTAGGAAGCTGGTTGTGAACTATTGTGATTTCAGCACCAGGACTGTGAATGAAAGCACATAAACAACATTAGCTACAGTATGTTAGCTAACTAGCTAAAGCGCACAGGGTATGTGGTTTAATTTTCATCCTCTAATATTGTGCATGTTTATATTAGTCCAAAGCCATGGAGTTTGTCTTGTGGCATCACAACATGTGATCATGCATAGCCACGCCCCCAAATATGTTTGTGGCTAAAATGGAAAATATGATTTGATCTAAAAACTTACATTCAGATAATCAGAACAGGGTCAGATGTTTAAACTTTGTGTTTTGTTTAAATTCTGGCTCAATAGAATTTGCATAAAATCACATCAGGTGTCATTTACATAAACTCTACAGTGATGTGACGTGAGAGGACATCTGTGATTTGACTTCATGTCTTCTGTCGTGAGGTTCAATCAAGACGTCTCGCTGAGCTCTGAGCTTTGTGTCTATTTCTGGAGTTTTGTTGTCACATCCTGTAAAGCTTTGTTTTATTTATTGCTGCGTGAAAATATGTGAACAGAACCTCCGAGCCTGACACACACACACACACACACACACACACTGAATGTCAGCTTCTTCCTCTTTCACAACAAGAACTTATTCCTACATGTAGTTCAGAGCGAACGAGTGCAGTGTTTACTGTAGAATTCTGCTGTAAAAGAACAAGTACTTACCAAAAAATGTCCTCCACTCCAAGTAGAAGTACTACTTAGTTTTTTTTACATTACGAGGGGGTATCAAAAAGTTTCGAGATTTGCGTGTCACATATCCGGCCACTTTCACCGTACGTCCTCCCTTAGGCGCCGTTAAACCCTGGAAGTTTTCACAAGAATTCACTATTGACAGTCCGGCTCCTGCAGATGAATTCTCAATGCACAATGCCGTGAATGTCGAACAAGGTGATGAGCGTGCACTCGGTCGAGCTGCGAACCTGCCTGGCCTTTTTCGGTCATGGAGATGACGGGCTCTTCCCCTATGAATCTCGTACCCATACACACAAGTTTTATCAGCAGTAACGAGTTCTTGACCAGTAACGAGTTCTCGGAGTTCTTGGCAGACTTTGACGTGAGGTTCCTTCTGTTCCTGGGTCAGCAGCCTGGGGACGGAATAGGCAGAGACACGGTGCGCGATCACAACACACGTGAGGATTGTCCGGACCGTTCCGTATGACACACTGACAGCGGCAGCGATGTTGTGGATTGTTCTCCGATCATCATCATACACACGTCGCTGAAGGGTTTCGACACTGTCGGGGGTTGAAGCAATGTAAACTTGTCGAATCGTGTCAAACGTCTCCGTCTTGCCCAGTTTCACGCAGAATTTCACGTTTGGTCTTTGTTCTAACGTGACGTGTAATGCTCGTGGTGAGAATAGCTCCAGAGAATAGCTACAGGACCATGTCTTTTGGCACGCTGACTTATGAAGGTCGGTGCTCGCTGTGACTGTGAGGGGGTTACAAAAACAAACGTTTTGATACCGCCTCTAACAAATACTATGTATGTGCTCTAAAATTAACTTTAAGTACAAAAGTCCTACTCAAAGAAACAGATTTTTCTCAAATCTAAAATGTAAAAAAAAATTCCCAGAATTTTGGCTTCAATTAATGATAAATAAATGCAGAATTCAACAGCTGTGTTCAAAATCTTTCCACGTTCATGAAACCTTGTAGGCATTTCAAGAGAGAAATGTTTTAGGCCAATTAATTACAATTTTTAACAAGTTTTATTAATTATTTGCCTGGTTGGTTAGACATGGCTGAGCAGAGAGGATTGACACTTTTTCCCAACATTTCAGAAAAAGCTAGGAATGTCGAGTAACTTTTAGCATTGGTGAGTTTTACAGATAAAGAAAAGACCACGTTACAGGAACCGTCGCCCAGGTAACCATCAATCACTTTAGTGCGCTAATTAAGCAGTGCCTTGATAAGCCAGTGCCTGCCAGTCGTGTCTGTAACCCAGGATTGGTGGAATTGCTTTGCTCCTGTCGTTGTCACATGGGTGGAGCTCAGGTCACAGTCTGAGTGAGGCACGTATGTTTAGATTAGAAAATCAATGCACTTTTGTGTGATCATCTTCCGAAAAGTAACAAGTCTACAAAGTCCTGGGTTTTCATCAAAGACATTCAGTGAGTAGAATTAAAAAGTGTCACATATGGTACATACTCTAGTAAAAATAAATACTTAAGTACAGCAACAAAGTATTTGTCATTTATAACAAATTATTATACCAATGATAATAATATAAGTGCTATAACTGAAGTGACAACACGTAGCTGGTGGTCAGTAGTTATCAGGTGCTAATGAACAGAAACCGTGAGGAGACATGACAAGGCACACGGCATTAGAGCTGAAGTCTGAGGAGGTTAAAGAGCACAGGACGCTTGATTGGTAGATAAATCCAGGCTGTCGCTGCTCGTCTCTCTGGTCCGCCCCTCGCTGTGCCGAGTCTGAGCTGGAACCAGGCAGAGCGGTTTACGCTGGAGGTCTGCTGGATTAGCGCATGTCTTTAAATAGCCCTGTTACACCAGCTCCAGCTGTTCTGTACAGAACTCGACCTTGAGACAAAACTGACGTTTAAATCTCTCACGCTTGCCTCAAATATTGTCAGGAAAAGTTCAACTTAACATAATGTAATGTAGTGTAACGGAACATAATGCAACATAATGTAACATAATGTCATGCAACATAACGTAACGCAGTGAAAAGTAATGTACTGTAGTGTAACAACACAACGAAACGTAACATAATGTAACGAAATTAACCACAATGTAACATAACATAATGTAATATAAGGTAATGAAATAAATGTAACATATCATAACGAACTGTTATGTAATAAAATGTAACGCAGCATAGCGAAGTGTAATAAAAACTAATGTAACCATGATGTAACATAACTTAGATTAACCTAAGGAAATGTAACAGTGTAATGTAACTTAACATAATATAATGAAATGTAATGTAACGTGACACATTGCGTATGTACATCTGTAATGTAACAGAATATAAAGTGATGACAAATAAAAACAATCGTAGCTACTGAAGTCGTAGTATATTTATACATAATGAAGTACACTGTGCTGTATGTGGATTATATTCAGTATAATTAAGTTTTACACAGGATTTGTTTTCATTCTCACATTTGTAGTGTTTTTTTTCTATTTAAGTTTTATTATATATTTTTATTGTATTGTATTTAATTTATTAATTCATTCATTTATATTGGGAAATATGATGAAATTTAAAGTGACACCTACTTGTCTCACTGTGTACCTGTCTCAGCTGTGTATCTGTCCACATGTGTCTCTGACTCGTGTGTATGCGCACACACAGGTTGCCCTCTTCACCTGGTTCTTGTCTTCACTCCGTAGCTCTGTATCCTGCACCACCTGCATCTTCTCTTCTGTCTGCATGCCCTTCGTTTCTTCATCCTTGAATTTGTATTTCTTATTTCTCTTCTTCTCCGTTTCCGTCTCTCTTCGCTCTGACTCTGGCGTGTGTTACCTGGAGAAGGCTTCACGGCCCGTCACTCTGGGCTTCCCCTGGGTGCAGTTACCTCCTGAGTACCGAGGCTCGGGTCTGAGGAATAAAGTACGTAGTGAGTGAGGGAGGTACTGACGGGGAGAGAGAGAGAGAGTGAATCATTCTGCTCCTAAAAATACTGAAATACTGAAACACTAACAGCGGTGAGGGGAGTCCTTACTGTGTGAAGATCATCACAATAAACTTTCACCTGTTTTCTGTGATTTCTTCAGTGGAATAACAGTCATTTCCCCTCACGCACTTATTAACACTGACTGAAACACTGAAATAAAATGTTTGTTTGCTTTTTCATTTGTCACATTCGTATAATGTTCACTAGCCCCTCCCACTCTCTAATCTTTTACTATGTTTGGCTGAACCTCACCGCTAACCGGATCTGTAAACCTTCTTGCGCAAATGTCTCCCGGTGTTGTTTTTGGAGCTGACCCGTCTGTGCCGTGCTCCTCCAGGCGTCCAGCGGGAATTATTACTTCATCCCGTACGTGATGACGCCCAGCAACGAGTACATCTGCTGTGAGAACGTGGCCCAGCGGCGGGCGTCGGAGTACATGCAGCCCAGCTGGGACAACCTGCTCGGCCCCCTGTGTGTCCCGCTGGTGGACCGGTTCGCCGGCCTGCTCAAGGACATCCACGTCACGTCCTGGTACTGATACTTACGTCCTCACACCCTCACCTCACACTCACCTCACACTCTCACCTCACACCCTCACACCCTCATCACAAATATCACTCATTAATAATGGAGATCAGTGTGGAGCTTTGTGTGGATAAACACAGTATAGAAACACAGCTGGGGGAAACTCCATTGTCAGGTTTTAGAAAATAACAAAAATATATTTTTTAACCTCATTACAATATGGATCCATATACATGCCAAGTATTACATGTCGTATCCACATTTTTTATGTAAAAATGTGTGTTTACTTGACTTATATTTAAATTGGTTTGATGGTCTGAAACACTAAAGTGTGACAAACATGTAAAAAAAAAGAAATCAGTAAGGGGGCAAACACTTTTTCACACCCCTGTATATTGACTTTTTAAAAAAATTATTTCTAAAAAAGTTATTTTTTAGAAATATATCTCAGGTTGCACTTATATTTTAACTAAAGAAAATATTATAATAATAACAATTATAATATTAAATAAAAAACAATAATAATAATAATAATAATTTAAATGAAAAACCACATTGGGAAAATCACTTTCCAGATCCCAGATCACACTTTTATTTTTAAGAGTATTGATTAAAAATAACGTGTTTATATTTACAGAGTGATGTAGATTAAAGACGCTCTTAAAGAGAATCTCTTATGAAGCTCTTATGAAGC
>QMIH01001072.1:59707-67207 GCA_003987875.1 Clarias batrachus
GTGTGTGTGTGTGTGTGCGTGTGTGTGTGTGTGTGTATCAGACTGCAATTACATCATCACCGTTCTCCTTCTTCAGCATTTCCAAATTTGACGAGCGCTGCTGTTTCCTGTACGTCCACGACAACTCCGATGATTTTCAGATCTACTTCTCCACCGAGGAGCAGTGTGGCAGGTCAGACACACACACACACACACACACACACACAGGTTACACACTCCATTCATCACCTGATGAACATTTCTTACTTAAAAGCCATGAAGGAGAAAATAAAGAATAAAGAAAAAAATATATAAAAAGACTGAATTCATGTCAGTTTTATTTGTATTTCACTTTTAACTTTATCACAAAACAGGGAAACGAGTATAAAGTGTGTGAGGAAATGTGTATGAAGCGTAATAAACAAACTGTAAAATAATCAGTTTGTCCCTGATGAGCCGACGGTGCTGAAGGAAAAACCCTCTGAGATGGAAACTCATCAAACTAAATTAATGAAATAAATCAGTGAATAAATAATTATTATTACAGAGTGTGAAGTTCCACTTTATTTTCGTCTGCTTCGTATTACAAGGTTTTACAGGGAAAAAATAAAAAAACTTAATAATTATATTTATTTATTAAATAATATTTAAAAACAAAAGAGAGAGGATTTTTTTCTACTTTATGTAATGTAAGTTAAGTGAGTTGAATAAATAAATGAAGTAATAATAAAATATTTTTTGTCTTTGTACATAAAGCAAGAAAAAGGAAACTAATCAATGACAAAAAATTATAAGTACTTTATTTCAAAACTGTTTAATATTATTTATTATTAATTATTATATTATTTAATATTATTTAATCATATTTTGACTTTTTTAATACAATTTGTTGAAAATGTAAACACTGGAGTCCTGAAACGTCCTGAACTTGAAGGTTCTGAAGGTTCTGAAGGTTTTTGTTGTTTACTGAGCTGTGAGGAACGTTCTCCAGGTTCTGCTCCATGGTGAAGGAGCTGATCTCAGACGGATCAGGAAATGCGGTGGAGCTGGAGGGAGAGGGAGACGGGGACACGCTGGAGGTGAGACACGTTATTACGCTAATCCTTTATGACGCTGATCCTGTGAACGTGACAGCTCCTGACCGGATCGGAACTCATTCTGGAGTTACAGAGTAACGTGAGCGTCACGTGTGTTTCAGTACGAGTACGACTACAATGAGAACGGGGACCGGGTGGTGCTCGGGCGGGGCACGTACGGGGTGGTGTACGCCGGCCGAGACCTGAGCAACCAGGTGCGCATCGCCATTAAGGAGATCCCCGAGCGGGACAGCAGGTGAGAGCGGCGGCGCCTCCGTGTGGTGAGTCGCGGCGGCGCTCTGTGCCGTTCGCTCATGAGTGTGATGTGTGCAGGTACTCGCAGCCGCTGCATGAGGAGATCGCTCTGCACAAGTACCTCAAACACAGGAACATCGTGCAGTACCTGGGCTCCGTGTCCGAGGACGGCTACATCAAGATCTTTATGGAACAGGTTCCCGGGGGTACGTATGAACTGAAGAACCCCACAGTCTTAGAAGATCTGGAACTCTGGATTTATAGATCGAGTATATCTTTAGACTTGATTCTTCAGCTGTGTTGACTGGAGGAACCTGAAAAGATCTGCTGCAGAACTCAGTAATCAAAGTGTTTCCTTTAGAACGGCAAAAAGGTTAATCATCCAAGAACAATTAAAGGACCCTCAAAGAACTCTTTTATTTATCTGAGAGTGTGTGTAAAAACTGGGTAAGTGTGCAGCCAAAACTTTATATTGTTCCTGTTTTTCTCCTTACAGAACAGAAACTTGGAGAACAACACCATTAGAAGCCTTTGGTTCTCCTTCTGAACAAGGCTTTAAAGATTCAAAGATGATTATATACAGAATCCTGTAGAGTCTTAATGTATCAGAAAGACCCCCAAGTAGAACCCGCTCATTTCAGAACCCAGGAACTCAATGCTAGGGACTGCAGACAGCTTCTAATAACAAATAAATAAAGAGCAATAGTTTGAAGACACACTAAGCACATTAATACACACATACTTGCACCAAAGAATTAGCATTTCAAATAGCACTAGCACTTTGTTAGACACGAGAACTGGTTGTGATGTCACTAAATGTGTGATTTCGACCAATCACATTCAATATGCAAATATGTCGCTTGCAAAATTTTAGCCACAGTGTCTTCATTTTAGCATGTTAGCAAAAGAAAAATGCAGTATACAAATGTATGGTTGTCATGGTAACACGGCTTTGCATTTTGTTAAATAAGTCAGTTTGAAAATACGGACGTAAGTAGAGACACTGAAACAGCTAGCAGTTTGTAAACTGGCGTTTGTACATTTGCATTCTCATGCATATTAATCGAGCGTGCATTTAATTTAATTTTAGCTCTGCAGTACTTTTTTTTTCTTTTTTTATATGTATATTTGTGAGAACTTTTCTCTTCACACGCGCAGGTAGTTTATCAGCGCTGCTCCGGTCGAAGTGGGGTCCTCTGAAAGAAGCCACCATCATCTTCTACACGCGTCAGATCCTCGAAGGGCTGAGATACCTGCACGAAAACCAGATCGTCCATCGGGACATTAAGGTAATAATACTGTAGTCAAAGTTGAACCTGGTGTAATTATCCAGGAGGGCATGGAGAAATATTCCAGTGTCGCACCTTTACAAGCTTCGACGCCGATTTACTGATGGGTTTTTAACTTGATGTTTCCTCCACAGGGAGATAACGTCTTGGTGAACACCTACAGCGGCGTTTTAAAGATCTCGGACTTCGGCACCTCGAAGCGTTTGGCCGGAGTCAACCCCTGCACTGAGACCTTCACTGGTGAGTCTGGAATAACACACACACACACACACACACACACACACACTGAAACAAGTTCTCACTTACATTATAGCAGCTAAAAACATTTTTATTTTTATTTACTTTCTCCTCATCATAACAAGACAAAATCACAGTTTATTATGTTACGGTAGAACCAAAGCCCTCTGTAAACCTGTGTAGCTTCAGCTCTGACTGTTACACAGCGCTGGCACTGGAGACTCCCTCCTGCAATAATGAGTTACATATACGTCTGTTTATTAAGAGAGAATGGAGCAAGCGCTGTACACGCCCATTTAATATAAACCTGCAGTGATCGAGAATTAATCAACACCTTCTGACCAATCAGGGCGTCTGATGGAAAGTATATTTGTTTGTATCTGTTTATTTTTTTAGAATTACATTATTATTATTATTATTATGATTATTATTATAAGGTTGTTCTTGATGCTTTTACTATATTTATTTCATTTTCCTGCTAAACCTTTCGGATCGTTTGGAGCGTGCACTCGTCTAGCCTGCTGGAAGGCAGCGTGTGGAGACGAGGCGTCTGTGAGAAGCTCTCCTGGTGTTTCTGTAACTGGAGAGCTGCAGCAGTAACGACTCTCTCAAACGGGAGCGTGTTTGTGTTTAATTACTGAATGATGGAGTGCAGAGCAGGTGCACTTTACTCCTCTCCTCCCTCCCGCGTGTCTCCGTCCTCACTCTGGTCTCAACTGGTTTCACTGACTGCGTGTGTGTGTGTGTGTGTGTGTGTGTGTGTGTGTTAACAATGTGCTTGTGGTTTTTAGGGACTCTGCAGTACATGGCTCCTGAGATTATCGATAAAGGTCCTCGGGGTTACGGAGCGCCGGCTGATATCTGGTCTCTCGGCTGCACCATTATCGAGATGGCCACCGGGAAGCCGCCGTTCCACGAGCTGGGAGAGCCGCAGGCGGCCATGTTTAAGGTGAACGGCTCGACCCTGCGTCACCTGGACTCCATTTCTGTCTTTCTTTCTTTTATTTGTTTAGTGGTTTATATGCACAAGAAGGTAATTTACATATAGAGAGTCACGTGCAAGCATCACACAAGTACAGAGAAATAAACAGCAGCACAAACACACATACAGGAATTACATCAGTTGCAGATGTACAGGAAATATACATTACTTTTTAAAATGCTAATTATTTAGATATAAATCTGCCTGCTTTTCTCCACCCAGTTTTTATTTTGTGTCACACACTCGAGTGCTAATTTCATTTTACGTTTAAATTGATGATATTTCATTACATTCTATTTTGTCATGTTCAATTTTATTTTAGTAAATAAAAGGTTCAGGAGATATACGTGCTGTAGTTAAGGCCACACACGAGCTCCTTTTTATCACACGAGTGAATAATAAACACAAACAATTCAACATTATAAACATTCATTAAATGAAAGTAATAATACAGAAAAGTAATAAAATAAAATCTTATAAAATATATAAACCTTATGAAATGATTATTATTAAAAGTTGAAAGACCTTATTAACATTATTCTATTTGTTTTGTCTCAGTTGTATGCTCAAATATAATGGCACCCATTCCTCTGTCAGTATAAGGGTTTTGTTTAGTTTCATATTTTTTCCTTTTCGACACTAAAAGCTCTCTGTTCACTTTTTATCATTTAGATTTCAGTGTTTTCAAGGTTCCCTGTTAACATCAATAGTTTTACACTAACGGGTCACTAGTTATTTAGAAAAATGAAGAAAAGATTTGCAAGACCAGTGACACACACTTTATTCATAAACTTAATAAACTGTCAAATAAAAATGATAAAATTAATTTACTTCATCACTCTTGTAGACGAGACTTATTTTAGCGATTCAAACAGCGTCCATCGTATTTACCGTGAAAATATCAACTTAAATTTATAAACAAATTATAAAAGCAAATTCAATTATATTATTAAAGAATCTTGTTGTTGCAGAAAAGGGAAGCTCATGTGAACAGCTATTGTCAAATCAAATTAAATTCTGTTTGACTCCACCCCCTTTTTTATACCTTCCACGTTACAGTTATAAATATAACTCATCACGCTGTCCCTCTCATGATGTCGTCTCGGTATCTCAGTCCGTTTTCTCTTCCAGGTCGGGATGTTTAAAATCCACCCCGAGATTCCCGAGTCTCTGTCCCCCGAGGCCAAGTCCTTCATCCTGCGCTGCTTCGAGCCCGATCCCAGCAAGAGAGCGACGGCCGGCGATCTGCTCAAGGACCAGTTCTTACGCCACAACATCAAGGGCAAGAAGAACAAGATCGCCTTCAAACCCTCAGGTACGTCAACGAGCAGATGGAGGGAGACTGAGGTGAGACAGATTTGAGACAGAGGTGAGACAGATTTGAGACAGAGGTGAGACAGATTTGAGACAGAGGTGAGACAGATTTGAGACAGAGGTGAGGCAGAGTGGGAGGTAGAGACGGAGAGAAGAAGAGAAGGAGACAGGTTTTAGACCCTGAGCAACGAGCACAGAGTTATTCCATGTCGGGGGAAACGCCAGGAAAAGCCCTGAGGTGGAACGTTCCAGAGTCTCTGCACTATCTGAGACACACACACACACACACACGCACGCACGCCCGGGATGCTTTAAATGGCCAGTCTAGACCGACTCGCACAATCTTGCTTTGACGAAACCATGATTTTTTGATTCCCTTCATGACTACTTGCTCCTCGCTGTGTGTCGGGACGTGGCAGCTGCACCGCTCCGGGTTATTCGGGTGTTGGAGGAACTTGCCAAATCAAACACTGACTAAGAGTGAAACCATGACGCTGTAGCAATCCACTCTCTCTAATGCACTCACACACACACACACACACACACACACACACACACACACACGTTCACATATCTCACATGGCAGGAAACAGCTGGAGGCAAACAGAAATCCTGCATGGTGTCTAATCCGTACTGTAAAATCAACCCTGACTCAGTGCTCACACACACACACACACACACACACACACACACACACAGCGCTGTGTAAATGATGGAACTGCATGTATAACTGAGGTGAAATTTGACTAACTGCATGTCTCTTTGTGTCTTTGGCGCTGATGGACGTCTGCGTCTGATTCGTCTGCGCTCTGTAACAGTCTGGCAAGGTTCGTCTCTCACACTCGAGTCTCTGCTGCGTATTAGATTTGTATTAAAATGCAACATGCTTGCTATTAACACTGCTGGAAATGTGAGTGTGCGCTTCTTAGTTTTGTCACTTTTCTTTGAAACGTGTGTGTGTGTGTGTGTGTGTGTGTGTGTGTGACAGATAGTGAGGATAATTTACCGACAGCTCTATGATCTGTGCTCCGTGGGCTTCTGTAGCCTGTTGGTTATTATTGACTTACAGAACATACAATGAAGCTCGGAAGCTCCTCCAGGCCATGAAAAGCCTCAGCTCATGCTACAGGAAGCTCTGACACACACAGTCGGCCATGATGTCGCCATACGACTACCAGCAACTTTGATTTGACTTGTACCAAAAAACCATGAAAGGCTTTGTTTTCACAGTTTAGACATAAATGTTTCATCTGTTGCTATGGCGATACAGGACACCTGTGTACAACCAAAGCTTAGCAAACCCACACTTAAGGCTGATTTATGCTTCTGCCTCATGTCTACGCTGCGGAAACATAACTCTGACCAAGAACACCAGAACTGTGGAAGGTCCACCATGGTCTAGCATCACATTTCCAGCTTCTTCTTCTGTGTATTTCTGACTTCTTCCTCTACACTTCCATTTTTAATTGAACCTGCACCTGATCAAGGACAGACTCAGATCAATCTCTGCTCTCCGTTATCACCCAGATGAGGATGGGTTCCCTGTTGAGTCTGGTTCCTCTCAAGGTTTCTTCCTGTTACCATCTCAGCACCGTCGCCCTCGGCTTGCTCATCAGGGAGAATCTCATGGAATAAAATCACTTTCAAAAATAATCGTGCGTAAAAAAAAAAAGATTTGTGTGTAATTCTGTGTTTTGTCTGAGTTTCCAAAATCTAGGGCCACGACAGGGTTAGGGTTAGCACGACAGCTTACAGATACGAGATTTTGTGTGTTTGTTTCAGTAAAACTCTGAAATACACGGACGAATTGCAAAATTACACTCATGAATGTTGTGTGTTACACCCCAGGCATTACTGTCTGAGGGAGGAGGAGTCGATTCGGCACATGCGCCTCGTCACCGCTTTAAACTCCTAAAATCTAACCGACTACAGTTAAAACAGATCTGTAATTTAAATTCTCTTAAACGTGTCCGAATCTGCGAAAAAAAACATCTAACCTGCGACGATGAGAGAGCGCTCGCCTGCTGATCTGCCGGTGCTTTAAAACAGTGTGTGTGTGTTGGGGTGTGTATGTGTGTGTTGGGGTGTGTGTGTGTGTGTGTTGGGGTGTGTATGCGCCGAATCGATTGCTCTTCCCTCGGATAGTGACGCCTGTGCATGTGGCCCTGATGCCGTGTTTGTGACGGCGGTGTAACACACTACATCCAAGTCATGTGTGTAACAGAGGAGTTAAAACGAGTTTTGTGTCTGTAAACAGTCAGAGTCGTAGATTTCAGAGTTGTTCTGCAACAAACACACAAAATCGTCGTGGTGGTCGTAGAGTATCGGAGTTTTGGAATCCAACTCGGACAAAACACAGAATTACACA
>QMIH01001072.1:70899-81594 GCA_003987875.1 Clarias batrachus
ATACACACCAAATACACACCAAACACACACAATATACACAATACACACACAATATACACACAATACATATCTCTACACACACAATATACACACACAATACACACCAAATACACACCAAACACACACCTCTACACACCAAACACACACCTCTACACACCAAACACACACCTCTACACACCAAACACACACCTCTACACACCTCTACACACACCAAATACACATATCTACACATCAAGCACACACCAGTGGAAGGTAATGTGGAATAAACTACTATTATCTTTACACATACACACCAAACACCCGCATCTCCACACAACAACAAACCTACTGACTCACACACACACCTACTCACATTAAATGCACACTTACACACTAAATGCACACCTCTACACGTCAACACACTGACACACACTTACAGTAAAAACACATGGAATACCCAGGCTTACACACTTACAAACCACATACACACGGAACACACACCTCTACACACCACATACAGCTCTACACAGCAGATACACTGCTGCACATGTGTCTATACACCTGTCATGGCCGCCCAGGAATGCTTCTAAAAAGACAAACGCAGAAACAGATAATGCAGAAGAAAGTTTTAAAGTGTCAGTGAGGCTCAGAAGACAAACTCGCGAGTAAACAGAAGCTCCAGTTCTGCGTGTTTGCGTTGCCTGGAAACTGATGAGAATAAAGGGTTCGCTAACATCAATAGCTAGTTAAGTGCTTTCATACACTCTAAGGGAAGCTAATGGGTTTATGAGTATTTGAAGAAAATAGTGAAGTCTCCAGTGTAGCATGTGGTGTTAGAGCTGAAGCTGTGGGCTGCCACACGTCTGTCCGTATGTGACATGTGGAATGAACCACAGTTACCTTCACACAGCAAGGAATATAAACAATAAGAATGACATATGTATATTAAATATTGAGGGGGTGCACTTACTTTTAGCAGAATGTGTGATGTTAGAGATGGAGTGTCTGTCGTGTTTGAGGTAATGAAATGTGTGTTCTTCCTCAGTGTTCCTGATGAAAGCCCCACGTCAGAGGACCGAAGTTCCCCGGCCTCGTCTGAGAACAGCGACTCGGGACTCTTCCTGCTGAAGAAAGACAGCGAGAGACGAGCGATCCTCTACAAAGTTCTGAACGAGGACCAGGACAAGGTCACGTCAAACCTGCTGGAGAACCACATGCAGGTGTGACTGCTGCTGATGTTTCAGGGTTCTGTAGAGAACATGTGTTCTGGAATGAAAAGAACATCTGAACCATATGTGTGTGTGTGTGTGTGTGTGTGTGTGTGTGTGTGTGTGTGTGTGTGTGTGTGTGTGTGCGTGTGTGTGTGTGTCACAGGGCAGCACAGAGGAGCTGAAGCTGTCTGTAGATCACATCAAGCAGATCATCTGCATCCTGCGTGACTTCATCCGTTCTCCGGAGCGCCGCGTCATGGCCTCCACCATCTCCAAACTCAAACTGGACCTGGACTTTGACAGCACCTCCATCAACCAGATCCAGCTGGTTCTGTTCGGCTTCCAGGACTCGGTCAGTGTTAGACATAATGTGTGTTGGGATGTATGGATATCTCACACTTCCCTAAAAGCTAACAATGAAGATTGACAAAGAATTTATTAAAAACGTTAATTAATGATACAGTTGCATCATAATTAGCTAACTTCAAATAGCAAACTTGGAGAACTGAACATCTGCATTTGTTCTATTTCAAGAACTTTTTAAATTATCAAATAAATTTACTGCCTTAGGGTGGATTTTAAAAACTAATGACCTATATCCTTTTTAATTCTTTGTAACAGGTTAAAACCTATTACTGAATATGTAATTAATAACAATAATGCCAAAATCATTGTAAAATGTTATTAAAACCGCTAAAGCACTGCATGGGATTGTAATTAGACTGCTAAAATATAAATACAGCTTGAAAAATTTCGTTGGCTTTATTTCTATTCTTCTTAGTGTTATCATTTAATTAATATTTGATATAATAAAAGATTAGCATATCTAATACAGTGGAACCTTGGATTGCGAGTAACGCGGTTTACAAGTGTTCTGCAAGACGAGCAAAGATTTTTAATAAATTTTGATTTAAAAAAACGAGCAAGTCTTGGTTTACGAGTGCCAAGTATCATGTATCACGCATGCGCTCTTTTTTTGACACCGAGCGTCACAACTGAGCCAATGATTTTTCTCTCTCTTGCGCTATGGAATTGTGGGTAACCGTCTCTCCTGCTGGGTCTTAGTGCTCGTCTCTTACAATCAACATCTCCCTTTCTGTTTCAGCGTGTCTCCTATGTGTGTGCGCGCGAGTAATTTGACACCGACACACACACACACACACACACACACACACACACACACTCTCGCCTTTACACCCCCCTCCCCAGGTTCACACACACATACAGACACACACTCTCTGCTTTACACAGAAAACTCAGCTCTGTCGCGATTCTTTTCAAAGGTAAATTTCTGGTTTATTTGTTTTGTTTTTTTTTACTCTACAGCAGTGATTCCGTTAATCTGCACTCACGTGAATGTCATTAGAGAGATTTTTTTTCCCTGTTAAAACAGTGTTTCTGTTGTGTGTGTTTGTTGTGAACCTTAAAAAGGAAGGTGGGGGGAGGGAGGAGATGTTTTACTGTGTAAGACGAGGCGAGAGAAGGGGCTAATTCCACACACACACACACATACATATACACACACAAATACACGGTGCCTGCACGCACAAACGGAAACACTTATCTGTCGGGATTTATTTGTACTTTTTTTAAAGGTAAAGTGCAGGTTAATTTGTTTTATTTTTATTTTATATATTGTATTAATTATTTTAAGTTTTTTTGGAGGGGGGAGCTGTGGAATGAATAATTTGAGTTTTCATTATTTCTTATGGGAAAATTCGATTTGGTTTAGTGTTTTGTAATACGAGCCCGCTTCCGGAACGAATTATGCTCGTAATCCAAGGTTCCACTGTACATCGCTGGGTCTCTGCTTCAACGGCCACCAATGATGTTTTTTTGCTTTTTTTAACTCCTGATCAGCTGATATTTGTGCTCCATGTCAGCAATACAGGTGCCCCAGTGCCTCCTGGTGGCCCCTACCCCTTCCTGTGTCCAAATCCACACTGCTGCGTTCTGTTGTTTTAGTCTAGCTGCGTTTACATTGACATCAGTACTTCAATCTGATTAGAGATTCCAGATCTGATAAGACAAAGTGTATACATACTCTTAGTGTTTAAACAGAATATAACTGTTTATGTCAAATGCTAAGTGGTTCTACTAGCAGTGAAGCTTTTCTGGGCCTTTCAGCAATAGAAGGAGAAGAACTGCTTAGCTCTGAGGTTAGGTCAGGTTTCCCACCTTTTCCCATAAATCCAACCTTCTGCGTCATAACTGGTTACAAGAATTCAGTCAGGAACAATACAGATCAGGAATGGAAGCTAAATTTAATTCCCAAAAACTCCTCAAGTGAACATATGTTACCCCCATGTGGGGCAGATCAGACCGGATCAGGTCAGAGAGCTCCAGGTGTTTATCAGTGGAACATTAGGCTCCATGTGAACTCACTTACTGAATCTCTGAGTGTGATCGTGATTAAGGTGATTAAGAGTGTGTGTGGTTTAGCCTAACACTTGTAAACAGTATAAACACACACACACACGCACACACACACACACACACACATAATTATCAGGTGTTTTAAAGCAGCAGGTGTGTTCAGGTGGGTTCAGACTGTTCACTATGGATGTCTGGAAGCAGGACTGTGGGTTTAATCTGTAAACCGAGCCTAAAGCTGGTGGCTGATTGATTAGCACCTGAACCCGAGCGCATGCTGATTAGACACAGATTAAGATTAAAGCTTTATTAAACTCAGTGTTTGTGTGTTAAAGGTGAACAAAGTTCTGAGGAACCACCACATTAAACCCCACTGGATGTTCGCGATGGACAACATCATCAGACGAGCCGTCCAGGCCGCGGTCACGATACTGATCCCAGGTACGAGTGTGCGACTACAGGGTCTCTGGGTGCGTGTGTTTGTGTGCAGGAGATTAAATCCCAAACCCAACTGGCATGAAGTCAACCTTCACAACCTTCATTCCTGCTCCAGAGCTGCAGACTCACTTTGGGCCGGCGTCCGAGAGCGAAGGAGCCGAGAAAGACGGCGACGACGTGGACGTGGAGGAGGACGGCGACTTCGGTGCCGTGGAGAACGTCGCTCCAGAAGACGCGGGCCTCACCTCGGGGGTCAGCACTCTGAGCTCGGTCATTTCCCATGATTCCCAGCGACCTCAGCACCCACTCGGAGCGCAGCTGACCCGCCTCAAACAGGAGACCAGCAGGTAGACGCTCCAGCCGCATCATTCTCACTGAAAAGTCACTCTCATACTATCAGCCATATTAATATTCATACAGAACAAATGTACAGAGTATGTAAGAAACTACAAGCATAGTAATTTGGTTTACTTTTTTTTTCTTGGCTAATGGTGCAGGCTGCTGGAGGAACTGGTGCAAAAGGAGAAAGAGTACCAGCAGGTCCTGAGGCAGACTCTCCAGCAGAGGGCGCACGACCTGGAGCTGTTCAGAATGAAAAGCCAGCCTGCAGCCATGAGTTCGTTATACTGCATTATGCTGTTAGGTTTAAAAAAGAGTGTTTGAATTGTTCAGTTTTTTAAGATGAATTAAAAGAAGAATTATTGCTTGCTTATCGTATTATAAAACCTTACATTTGCATTTTGTCACATAAATTCTCCATCTGACTCTCAGATAATGGTGTGCTCACACTGGACACGCCTTCTCCCTCCGTCTTCCACATGGCGGCGGAGCTGGAGGCAGATAAGGAGCTGATGGAGTGGCTGAAGCAGCAGGGGGCGGACCCAGAGACCATCGACAAGGTGAGGAGACGCTCATAACCTCGGGGGTTTCATGCCCTGAGATAATCCTACAGTGTGGTGTTCTTCCTCTGCATCCTCCTGCTGCCTTCCTCAGCTCCACTCATCCTCCGTCCTCTTCTCCTCTACTCATACGGCTGCTTTAACCTCCTTAGATTTCTTTAGTATTTGACCCTGTAATATGTTTACTTCCTAAGCAGAAGCTCAGTAGAGGGTTCCATCCCTCCATCGCTATAGGAACCTCTGTAGTCCAACATAGTGTTAATTTCCACAACGAAAATAATGACAAAAAATATTAGTTGATCAGCATGCTGTATCGTTGACGAAAGAAGACGAGACTAAAATGTGGTTTAAAAAATTCATTCATTCATTCCTTTACTATGGCACGAGCAGCGGTGTTTCCCGGGTCACGGCGCACGGCGGATCAGGAGTAGTTTGCCCGCGCAGTGATTCTGCATTACAAGCTCCGTCATCTTTAACTCTTTGTCAGCAGTGTTACTCTGGTCAAAGATTTTTGGCCAATTTTTGTGAGGCGCCGTAGACGGCTTAAATCAAACTTCCCTCAAACACACATGCACACAATTCAAACTCTACATGCACACAATTCAATTCATTTAAATGTTATTTGTAGAGCGCTTTTAACAATTGACATTGTCGCAAAGCAGCTTTACACAATCAGGATAATTATTTATGTTTGTATGAGATGTGAAAATGTATGAATCAGACTGTCCCTGATGAACAAGCCGAGGACGATGGCAACAGTGGCAAGGAAAAACTCCCTGAGATGGTAATAGGAAGAAACCTTGAGAGGAACCAGACTCAACAGGGAACCCATCCTCATTTGGGTAAAACGGATAGCACGGATTGATCTGCACTCATACTGTGTGAGATTGGAAGTTCAGTATAACAGAAGACGTGTTTACGTTCATATGGAGTCCAGTTCGTTATTGGTGGCTCAGGAAGACTGTAGGAAACTCCAGTCCTGAACTATCGAGTCCTCAGAGAACAGCTGTCTGCATCAGCCGAGGACAGGACAGTCTTCGTGGAAAAGTGGAACCGTCCCCAGTCAACACGCATCCCAGGCAGACCACACGGGGCTCCATGTGATGAGATCTCCAACCAGAAGCGGGACACCAGGACGAGTTAGAGGGGGTCTGGATCACTGGCAGCTCAGGAGAGACATTTATAGCTCGACAGAGAGACAGGTAGAGGGAAAGAGAGAGAGGGAGAGAGAGAGAGAGAGGAGAAGAGAGAGAAGAGGAGAGAGCAGAAGAGGAGAGATAACAGTTAGGTCTGGTCACAGTCAAACAATGTATAAGGTGAATGTATATTTAGTGCAGAGTGCAAGCAGGAACTCCAGCAGGACTAACTATAACAGCATCACTAAAAGGGAGGAGCCAGAAGGAAACACAGACATGAGGGGGAACTGAGATGTAAAGCAACCGATCACCTCACCGTCAACAAACYTGAGTGATCAATGAGAGTGGGGAGGACAGCATCTAAACATACCAGTTCACCAGAATACTCTACGTCCATGAGTCCCCCAGATCTGCTCCTTTACCTAAGGCTAAACTATTTACAAACATGCTTTGCTAAATAAATAGGTTTTTAGCCTCAGTAGGCTGTTTTATTCTCATCTGGTTTTGCAGAGACGTACAACAATGAAAACTAATACCATGTTTACGAATTATGTTGCGCAGAGGAAGCATGTAAAGGGAAAAAGCAGTGGGCCTAAAACTGAACCCTGTGGGACACCAAACTCCACTTGAGAACATGAGGAATAGTCACCATTTAAATCTACAAACTGATAACGATCAATCAAATAGGATCTGAGCCACAAGAGGGCAGTTCCCTTAATTCCTACTACCTTTTCTAATCTGTGAAGGAGAATACTATGATCAATGGTGTCAAAAGCTGCACTGACGTCCAGTAACACAAGTATAGTGACGCAACCCTGATCAGAGGCCCATAGGAGGTCGTTTACTACTTTAACGAGTGCTGTCTCTGTGCTGTGATGAGGCCTAAATCCTGACTGATACAATTCGTGTATGTTATTTCTGTGTGGATATTTGCATACTGTAGCTGCTCCGCTACTATCTTTTCCAGAATCTTGGAGATAAAGGGAAGGTTTGATATCGGCCTGTAATTGGACAGCTGACAAGAGTCAAGATCAGGTTTCTTAATTAGAGGTTTAATAACTGCTAATTTAAAGGATTTGGGGACATACCCACTACTGAGTGAACAGTTAATTACTTTCAACAGGGGTTCTGTTATTGCTGGTACTATCTGTTTGAGAAAATGTGTCGGTATAGGATCTAATATACAGGTTGACGATTTTGAAGAAGAGATGAGTGAAATTAGTTCCCTCGCTTCAAGGGGAGTAAAGTGTTCTAAGTTCTGATGTGATGTGGTTAGATCATCTGAATTATTTAAATTGTCTGGTTTCAAAGCCTGAATTTTTCTGCCTAATATTTATGATTTTGTTATTGAAAAAGTTCATGAAATCCTCACTACTGCATGATGYTGTTGTGGAGATTTCTGCAGTGGTCTTGTTTTTAGTTAATTTAGCTACGGTATTAAATAAAAATCTCGGGTTGTTTTTGTTATTTTCTATAAGAGTGGAGAGATACGTTGATCTAGCAGCACTGAGAGCTTTTTTATAGTTCAGGATGCTCTCCTTCCAAGCTGTTTTGAATACTATCAATTTAGTTTGGCGCCATTTACGTTCGAATTTTCGAGCGGTTTGTTTTAAAGCACGTGTGTGGTCATTATACCAAGGAGCGAGTTTCTTATCTCTAATCATTTTCCTTTTAACTGGAGCTACATTATCTAAGCTATAACGAAGTGCTGACTCTAGAGATTCATTCGCCTGTTCGAGTTCTGTGAAATCAGATGGCGAACCAATCAAAGTTGATAATTCTGGAAGATTATTGATAAAGCTCTGTGTGGTATTTGATGTAAATGTACGTTTAAGGCGGTAGCGCGGCGCTGTGCGTACATTATTACTATAACACACTTTAATCGAGACAAGGTAGTGATCCGAGATAACTTCAGACTGTGGAATTGTGGTTATATTTCCTATACTTAATCCGAAGGATAATATTAAATCTAAAGTGTGAGCTGCTTTATGAGTGGGTCCTACTACACACTGATTTACTCCTACTGAGTCCAGTATGGACAAGAATGCTGTTCTCAGAGGGTCTTCTGGATTCTCAAAATGAATGTTAAAGTCTCCAGCAATTAACGCTTTGTCTACAGAAACAACAAGGTTTGAGAGGAAATCTGCAAATTCACAGAGAAACTCCGAGTACGGCCCTGGGGGTCTGTAAATGATGATTAGCGGGATTGACTGAGCTGACTTTATGTTACTAAAGAGAACTTCAAATGCATTTGATTTAAAACTGTGTTTTTGTACGAGAGACAGATTATGGTTATAAATAACTGCGACTCCTCCTCCTCTACCAGTTAGCCGAGGCTGGTGTATGTAGCTGTATCCAGGAGGACTAGCTTCATTTARAGCTACATACTCGTCCTGTTTAATCCAGGTTTCTGTTAAACATAATATATCAAACTCCTGATCTGTGATAGTTTCATTAACAATAACTGCTTTAGATGCGAGAGATCTAATATTTAACAGTCCTAGCTTCAGATCAGAGGTGCTGGCTGCACATTCAGTGTGATCTGAGTTAATTAAATTACTAAAACAGACTTTCTGAGTCTTTCTAAATTTATGTTTATGTTTAGCTCGGGGAACAGACACAGTCTCAATAAGATGAACCCTGAGTGACGACTCTATGCAGCTAGCAGACGGTCGGTTTAGCCTGTCTGTCTGCTCCCTGGCCTGGGCTCTGGATTGTCACCGATTAACTAGGCGTCTTCTGAGACTATGTGCTATACTGCAAGAAATGAGAGCAGCACCTTCCCGAGTGGGATGGACACTGTCCCGCCCTAACAGGTCAGTTTTGCGCTCAAAGGTCTTCCAGTTGTCTATGAAGCCCACGTTGTTTTCGGAGCACCACCTGGACATCCAGCGGTTCAGCGACCATAACCTGCTGTAAGCTATGTCGCCACGTCTCATTGGGATGGGACCAGAGCAAACTACTTCATCGGACATCCCCTTCGCTAGTTTAAACACCTCTGTAAAGTTACTCTTACTAACCTCTGACTGACGAAGGCGTATATCGTTAGCTCCAGCATGTACCACTATCTTAAGCCCCGTTTACACTGCAGGTCTCGATGCCCAAATCTGATTTGTTGCCTATATCTGATTTTTATGACCATTTGTTTACACGTTCTTTCAACTATGACCCATATCCGATTCACGTGTTTACACTTGCCATACCGTCTGAAACATTGCACATACTTAAAGGGAGGTTCTTGCACTACACACTAGCCAAGATGGACGAAGGCGAAATATGCTTGATGCTAGCTCTGCGATATATGCAAAGTTTGCAAAATGGAGAAGGAGGAAAAGGGACATGATTGCAGCCTGCACATGTGCTTCATTTATTGTGTCCTCAACCTGTCTGGGTGCGAGACGTGTCGGGTCGCTCTCTGGTGGCTTGCAACAGGTGTGGGCTACCGCGCATCTGTTTGGGATGAGCAGCGTCTCGCTGTGTCTGATTACGTCATTAAACCGCGAAGACGCCGCAGTTTTAATGACGTACAGAACGAAATGCCTCAGAAAATCTGTCAGTTTACAAGACAATCTCATTAGCACATATCTGATTTATATCTGATTTATATCTGACACATATGAAGGAGGCCTGAAACCGATCTCGAAATATCGGAATGCATGCGTTTTTTCCTGTTTACACAGACATAGAAAATATCCGATATGTGTCACATATGAGCAAAAAATCGGAATTGGGTCACATTTAACTGACAGTGTAAACGTAGCTTTAGAGAACCTATGCTGTCCTAGAGCCCTAAGATTACCTGCTCTGGCTCGCGGGATACACCTGACCACTGCCGCTGGCGCCCCCTAAAGGCCGGGCTAATTTCACATGTCTCAGTATAGAGTCTCCTATAACCAGAGCTCTTTCAGGTTTCTCAGCGGGTGCATCACTGAGGAGAGCGAACCTGTTGGACACGTGAAGAACACGCAGAAGAGGTGTGCTCCGGTGGGCTAGCCTTAGCGTTAGCTTTGGCTGAACGAGTATGCCGCCGAGTCGTCACACACTCGCCCCGCTGTGAGGGCTCTACTGCCGGAGTCGGGGGCTGATTATCTCCACCTGTGGCACCCAGACTTTCCACTACAGGATTAACGCTGCTCTCGCGCTCTCTAACCCTCTCTAATGTCTGGATGCGCTCTTCTAATGCTACTATCTTCTCCGTCAGGGTGCTAACTAACACACACCTATCACAAATAAAATTATCACTAATGACGGAGGAAGAATGTCTAAACATCCTGCACTCCACACACTGAGCGAGCTGAATGGTAGACATAATAACGTAGCTGAGTCGGAGTTCAGTCGTTTGGTGATGATTCCGCTTGTTGTTCTTAGATGAGGAGATACGCGCGTTCTCCAAAAAAACACAAAAAAAAATTTAAAAAGGCAAAAGTCCAGTAGTATTAGAACGCAAAGCTTGTTAATATTGTTATTTAGTATAAATGGAAAAGGCAGTATAATTTAAACACACACACCCATGAGATGCACGGAGAGTTTGTGTGCGCGTCTCATATGTAGTTGTTTAAGCAATAAATAAATAACATTAAGAAATCAGTTTTTGGTGGAATAATTCCAGCTTCCATGCGTTTGTCAGTTTTCCACATTGCTGTTGGGTAACTTTATATC
>QMIH01001072.1:106203-117874 GCA_003987875.1 Clarias batrachus
TGTGTGTGTGTGTGTGTGTGTGTGTGTGTGTGTGTGTGTGTGTGTTGACATAACTGGCATGGATGTAAGCTGAGCTCTTTATCTGTATAGCTGCCCGAAGGCAAATCACACAGTTGAAATTTAAAATATAAATGTGTGTGTTTGTATTCACATTTTTTTTTTTATTCTTGTGAAAATATTGATGGAAATTTTACATTTTTGTAAATCACATGACCCAAATGAATAATGTCTTCCACTTTAAACCTGTCAGTTAGTTAGTTCGCACTGCTGATGACTGACGGTCCTGTAGAGAATCATCCGAGGATTCTGCATTAAAAGTCTTACAGCATTTCCTTTTAAGCATCATTTTTATCCACAGTTGCTCTTCTTTTTAATTCACTAGACGGTCAGAAGAGAATCATGTTTGGACTCATATTTAAATGTTCTTCACTTTAATATTTCTGGATAAATATGGAAGAGGTCAGGATTATCAGAGTTGACTTGGTGAGGTGGATAGACGTGGGATTAGGGTGCGAATAGTTTTGCATATGAATGAGTTAATGCAGATTTCTCTGTCTCGCCTGCAGGTAAAGGAACATTCTCACAGAATTAAAACTTTCACTATCTTTCCAGAAATACTTGTTTCACACAATTCAACATGTTCAATAATCTTCACCCCTGGAATGTAGAGCTGGTTTTTTTTTTTCACATTTCACACTTCACTCTTCTTTAGTTTATTTATTTTACAGAACACACAAATATAATATTCTTTAACTTTCCTCATATTATCACCGGGACCTGTGAAGACCTCAGTCACAGTACGGTGATGAGACTCTCAGGCTCAGTGAAACACTGGACGGTGCGGATGTCAGTGAAAGACGATGGCGGCCGACGTGACTCGCTGCAGTCGCTCCCGTGAACATTCAGCACCTGATCAGTGAAAACTGACGTCGCTGAGTTGCGGACGAGACGAATCTGTGTGTGTGAACTGTTATTACCACGTCCCCTGTACAGTCCTGACCTCGCGACATGACATTTACACATGTTTGGGCCATTACAGGAGTTCCTGGGAGGCCGGCGTTTCAGTCCCATCATGACTCCAGTGTACTGAGAAAACGTTCTACCTTGATGGTGTCGAAGCTCGAGTGAGACACTGGGACAAGTGCATTAGTGTATCATAACGGGAGTGTTTACTCTCAGCACTGTGTTCTGTTATTCTGTACAATCAAAAGCTTTGACTTGAACACCACTCACAGATATAATTAGTGAATATTGCCACTCGTTAAATAACCTAAAATCAGATCATGATCATAAAACCTCCAGTTTACAGGGTTGATGTTAATCTGATGTCAATATGCTACAAATTGCTGTCTGTCATGTTGCTGATGAGTGAATTCATGGTGTCTTTGTGGGAACACCTCACAGCACGCTGCTGCCTCTCCTACACCCGGAGGCCTGTACGCTGCGGCTTGCTGAAAGGTTACTACATCCAGGAAATCACCGGGAACTGCGACCTCAGAGCCATAATGTGAGTCTCCACAAACAGTGTCCGACCGTCATCTAAATGTATTTATAATGAGGTTTAAGCCTCAGTTTTCTGATGATGATTTGTGTATTTTGCTGCAGTTTTAAGACGAAGGACGGGAAATCCATCTGCGCCAATCCCAGAATGGAGTGGACTCACAAGAGGATCAACTGTCTCTGGTAAGCAACACCGCTGTGGGGTTCAGGACCAATTGAAACTTTCCATTTGGAAACTGTTTCTAGATAAAACTCTTTCTTTCTAGGGAAAAGGCTGGAAAGATGGACTGAGGGTGACATCTTGTTCCAGGAGAAAGCAGAACACCCTGAACGATTTAAATGTCCATCTCTATAACAAACACGTGACCTTCAAGGCTGTCCTGGACTTGTGACGCGCTCATGTTCACTTCAGTTTCCTACATTACCCACAATGCCGTGCTGAAAGAGGTGCAGTGGGATCCGCCCTTGTTTTATCTCTAACGTTAGAGAGTGATGCAGCGGCGCGTCAGTGATTTACTCTCTCACCTGCTCTCTCACCTGAAACCTCAACTTTCATCACTCCATCACTCTGTGTCTGAGCAGCTGAGTCCGGTGTCTGAGACATAGAGCTGCAGTGCATTCTGGGAATCAATGTCTCAAAACCTCCTACACTGACTATGATGATGATGCTGAACTACGTTGCTGGAAGATCAAATCTGGAGAAAGCGTAACTGGTTTGAGATTTTTAATCACGTTAAACTCCAGTGTAACTGAGCTAGTAGTAAGAATAAGAATCACAGTAATAACAGTAATAGTAACAACACTGCCCCCTTGTGACATCAGAGCAACAATACACTCTCGCAGAAATGACCACAACAAACATTTGGACCTAAAGGCCTTTCATGTGGTGTAGTGGTTTGCAGCGCTGCCTCACACCTGCAGCGTCTGGGTTCGATTCCCACCACGGGTCTGTGTGCATGACGTTTGTATATTCTCCCTGTGCATGATGGCCTTCCCCTAGGTGCCCTAAGTCTCCTGGGATAGGCTTCAGAATATTTGGATATTCTGCACCCTGTACAGAGGATAAAGAAGTACAGACAATGAGACGATGGTTTTATACATTGACTGTATGAAAATGAAATGAAAATGGAAATAAAACTGATCCTTAGTCCGTCTGAAAGCTGGATCCCAAACAACGCATGTTCAAGGAGGAATCTTGGTGATCTCCATCTCGCACTGCCACTCGTCTTATATAATATGTCACTGTCTCAGATCATGTAGCCTGTACAGAGCTGATTATGTAAAGCGGATTTTTCTCAATATAACTAACTCAAGCTACCTTGAAACCGTGTGTAAATGTGTTGTAGGTATTATAGATTTTTAAAGGCATATCTGCTCTGTACACCGACGGTGAAGATTGCCACCTGGAGCGCGAGTCTAACGCAAGTCATCGAGGACAAACGCCACACCCATTGTACCTTGAAAAAATGTTGATCTGATTTTGGCAGCTATTCACTATTTTACACAAATTGTTTGAGATATTTCTTCCAGGAAGAGAACCGGGTTAAATTTGTGCTAAATACACTTTGAGACTTTGAACCAGCGATGTGGCTCAGTGGGACTGCAGAATGTTCCTGTGAGTCTCAGGTGAGCTTTGGAATGTGCACAGATGGTTGTGGATCTTGGCCAGGATTCTTTCATTGTTCTGGTGAAAAACTTCACAGTCATTGTGCAGAGCAGAGCAGGAAAACTTATCACGACCAAGACCTACTGTAATGTACTTCTATGCATCTGAATTTTGATGTAGGGTGTTTTTTCTTTGATGTAGGGTGTTTTTTCTTTGATGTAGGGTGTTTTTTCTTTGATGTAGGGTGTGATTCTTTTTTTTTTGGTGCGCATTTTTGATGAAAAACCTGTACCTTTACTTCCTACATTTTCAATAGAGATTCATTACTTTTTCGGATGATGATCACACAAGAGTGCATCGATTTTTCACGCTGTCTCTCACACCATACAGCGACCTGAGGTGTCTCAAACAGGCACACTCGGTAAAGTTTAAAGATTAGAGACGATCTAGCAAACTAGATGTGTTTCACGCCAACAACATGTTTTATACATGTTTATAATGTATCATTTTTGATAACCTCGCTGGCAGTATGCCCATGTTTAATTGCGTAGACTACTTGCAATATTCAAAGAAGCAATGAAAGTAGCTAGTTTAACGATTAAATATATCGAAGATGCTAACAATGCTGCTCGTCATCATGGCATCACATCCAGGCCTCCTTTCAACCAGCTTCAATTTTTGTGCTTCTGTTTCTTTCATTTGCTTCTGTAAATCAAAAACAAAAAAGCTCATTTCTCTAGGTTGATTTATTACTTTTTTTTATTTCAGGACATATTACCAGCCACTACGGCGCTGACTGTTAGAAGATAAAGCCTTTTATAAGTTAATCAATAATTTATTTTTAGCATCTGAAAAGCCACAGCTCCCGTATCAGTGCAGCGCAGCTCGTCACATCGATTCTTTATCCATAAAACTGTTTACATAAAAACATATACAGTGTCACTCCTCTTTGTCCAGCCATAGTTAAAGAAACCAATCAATTAATAAAACATTTTAAATACATTTTAAATAAAAGTACATTTTACCTCTAGTAATACGGTTTATGAACTGTGAAAGCATCAGAACACAGCTAGTGAACTGAACATTTATTTATTCGTTATCAATTTATACTTTTGTTCTCATAAAAAATTAGAAATATTTACAATTTCTACAGAAAACAGATCCCTACTAGACTTGCACAATCATTTATCAACAGCATCAATGTTGTCTTTGTTTAAAATCCTTTAAAATGCTGTTTATTAGTAACTCGGTTGATAAGAGATCAGCTATCCAGAAAAATCTGTATCTTCGTCCAATATTCATACTTTTGTACTTTAATTTGGAATTTGGTCTAAATTTGGAAGCACATACTGTACTTAGTGCTTGTAGTAAGTGTGTATGTCTACCTGAGTCTTGAGTCTGCATACTTCTGCCACCTCTGATAATAAGATACAGAAAGAGAAAGAAAGAAAGAACTAAATGAACTTGTCATCGCAGATGTAAGTAGATTTTAGTGATCTTACTGTTGTGTTTAGCAAATTCCTTTTCTGATTGTGATTAGATAACAAAAGCATGAACACAATTTTGTGATTACAACAGGAGGAACAAGGAAATGTTTATTAAAATCTATCGTGACTAGTCTTCCCTCCACACATACATCAGTGAGACTCATGAGCCCAGAACTCCGGCACAGGACATTCAATCCCACCTTATGGCTTTATGTTGACCCCAAAGCATGTGAAAACTACAGATACAACTTTTCACACACACACAAAAAGCAACAACAACAAAAAAAAACATCTGGAAAGCCATGGATAAATATTTGCACAACCTGCACAAGCGGTGGTCTTGCAGCGCTCATCACCTTCTGAAGTATATTCAATGTACACTGGTACCTCAACATACAAATTTAATCCGTTCTGGAGACGAGTTCATAAGGTGAATTTCATATTTCACATTTCATATCAAAATGCATTTACCCATAGGAAACAATGTAAATCTAACCACCCAAAAAATATTACCAATATTAACAAGTGCATATTTTTGAATGTAATAAAAATCGAAATCCTTAGAAATAACATGGAAATGAAATAAAATATTAAAATAATTGACATTAAACCTCACCTTAATTTATGGCACTGGCTGCATTAAAAAAAATCGTTTCTATGTTGAAAATGCTTTGCGTACCGAGGCAATTATTTTTTTTGTAAGGTTTCAATTCTTGAGGTGAAATTTTGTGAGGCGTGGTGTTTGTATGCCGAGGTTCCACTGTAGTGAGGCTTTTTGTCATTTAAAGTTAAAGTTAGCCTTTATTGGTCACACACACATTACTGCACAGTTTAATTCTTTATTCTTCGCATATCCCAGCTTCTTGTTAGTAGACTGGGGTCAGAGCGCAGGGTCAGCCATTTTTACGGCTCCCCTGGAGCAGACAGGGTTAAGGGCCTCGCTCAAGGGCCCAACAGCAGCAACCTGGTGGAGCTGGGGCTCGAACCAACGATCTTCTGATCTGTAACTCAGAGCCTTAACACACTGAGCCACCACTGCCCGAAAAGATCACACCCCTTTTATTCTTAATCTGTTAATTATTAAGAACATTTTTAGAATGCTGATTTGTCCCAAATTTCTATAAATTATTTCTTCATGTTGAGTTTATAGTATTATTGCATATCCTTATGTCTCATGTAACAGAACGCTGAAAAAGACATTTCTTCTACTGATTTCGATTGGGATCACTGCCCAAAAAATTGGATAAAAAAAGTATTAATTTCTTCATTGCGAGATAATCTCTTCATATATTAATTACTATGAAGTTTTAGAAACGCCTTTATTCCCTGTAAAAAATAATAAATTCATTATTAATCAGTTTTTAACACGACTTTTACTTTGAAGCCTGCAGCCATGGAGCGCGCGACGCCCTGAACGTACGCGGTGCAGCTACGTGCAGATTCCCGGGGCGTCGAGCACGCGCGCAGTGCAGATTGGGCAGTGGTGCCGATCGGGTAGCGGCGCTGCGGCCCAATCTGTAGTGCGCGTGCGCTGTGTGGATTTAATCCAGTACTTTAATAAAATATAGAATAACAACTCATAAAGTAAACGTTACGTATTTGAAAGCTATTATGCTGTTGTTAAAATTGTTGATTCACAAAATAAAATCTGAAGAGGTTCCTCGTGGTAACATTTACAGAAGCAATCATGCTCCTTTGCATGTTTCTCAATACAGTTACAAGCTTCCTTTAAATATATATATATATATATTATACTGAATATATACTGAATAAAGAGAGAGAGAGAGAGAGAGAGAGWGTGTGTGTGTGTGTGTGTGTGTGTGTATCTTTATAGCTGCTATAATGCAAGGTGAGAAATTTACTCAATAAGAGAAATTCACGTTCAGATTTTCTTTGTCACAGTGTAATATGCAGGGAAATGCTTAATCAACTGCCTGTGACCTGAAAAAGAAGAGTTTCTCCGCAAGAAATAAATTTCACCAAATCATAGATAAGAAATTAGAAAAGTAAATCAGATAAGAAAAGTTTTGACTTAAAACGACTCCAGCGTGATGCTGTGACAAAATCTGGCTGCACAGACAAACAGACAGAAAGAAATTTTTCTGAGACTGGTTTCCAATCTACAGTATGAAACGGAAAGATATATGTTGAAAGAGCGAGTTCTGACCAATGTACAGACAAAACCTTTCTTTTATTTATATAGATTTACAGAAGCAAGGTTGCATATCATGTCAGGGTCCTTTGCAAGGGGAAGCGTTCAGGACAGAGTGTTTGAGCATTTCCTGTTTCCTAATACAGTTACAAACTTCTTTTAAATATTTAGACATAGAGAATCTGTTAACAGCTGTTATAATAAAAAGGTGAGAAATTTACTCAATAAGGTACTGTACATTCAATTTTAGATTTTCTTTGTCACATACACAATACGACATGCAGTGAAATGCTAATAGCCCTGCTAACCTAAAAAGAAGGGTTTCTCTTTGAAAAATAAATTGCATTGAAGAGTACAATTAAATAATTAAGATAATTAAATATAGTATTCAAATAGAATAATAAGAACATAAACATTAAGATGGAAATCAGTACAATATTTACAGGAGCAGATCTACCGGGGTGGCACGGGATGGCAAGAAAAAGCCTTGCCACCCCATTTGCCACCCCAGCACTAGTGTCCTAGTGTTCTAAAATAAAAGAGTTAATTTATCTGACGTTACAATCCAGATATCAGAATCAAGTCAATCACTCATCAGCCTTTATTTTATTTTTATAGGACAATGTAAAAATGTGCACCCTAGTGTACTCCCAATAAGAATAGCGTTCCTTGAATCCAGAAAAACCATGCAAGGATGCTTGCCTCAGTGTTGCCACCCCTCATAATTTTAATGCCACCCCATGAACAATTTTCTAGATCCACCGTTGCAAGATTGCTAAATAAAATACAATTAAAATAAAAGTGTATAAGCAATTAAAGTGTATAAATTATGCAGGATAAATTAGACTGAATCGACACAGAGATGTTATGATAACATTGTATGGGGTGGACCCTGGTGATTTCCATCCCGAATTATTTTATTATACACTACTGTGCAAAAGTCTCACCCCCCCCCTTTAATTTCTTCATATTAAGTTCAATTAAATTATGTAAATTAAATTGAAGAAATGGGTTAGACTTCCACTTACACTTCTAGGCTTCTAGATCCGATTACCGGTCAGGTTCGATCCCACCTCTGTGTGCATGCAGTTTGCATGTTCCCCGAATGCTTGGTGGGTTTACAGTTCAAATATTTTGATAATTGCCATTCCAAAATTGCCCATAGTGTGTGTATATATATGTGTGTGTGTGTGTGTGTGTGTGTGTGTGTGTGTGTGTGTGTGTGTGTGTGTGTGTGTGTGTGTGTGTGTGCGCACCCTGCAATGGATTGCCACCCTGTCCAGGGTGTACCCCACTCGTGCCCTAAGATTCCTGGAGAAGGCTCCAGACCCCCACAATCAGGATAAAGTGGTGTAGACAATGAGTGAGAGAGCAGGAGGGAACAAATGTTTTACTGTGACAGGCGTAAAGATACAATTTGAAAATGGGTTGTTTATGTACCAACTTCAGCAGCTACCTCAGCAGGATACTAATCACCGGCCTGATCATCGGTCATCATCTGCACTGGTCCATGCCTTAAGATTTATGTTTTTTATGTTTGAATCATTCAAATGTCACTGTGTGGCTTAACAAACAAAAAGCATTCCTTTGATACTGCTCAGGTACAGGGACTGGCCAGATTCATGCAGTACTGCATAACAATTGCATCAACTTACTAGCAGTTGATCTTAGGGACTTTGTTATTCTGGTGCTTTTAGATTTTACGATGTGTATTACACTAGTCTTACTCACCTTCTCCTGTGCATCTCCTGTGCATTGTGCATCACCTCTGAACAGGTTCATATACTATCTAACTAACAGACCCTTAGATGGAATTTCATCCTCTGGGGTACAACATGCTTTTCTCTTCATACAGTACTGTATGTGATTCCTCTGGGGTCCATCATAAACAATTATGGCATTTCCTTTCATTGTTTTGCTGAAGACACACAGATTTATTTTCTACTGAGGCAGAACTGTATGAAGAATTCTATTAATTAATTTCTGGACCGCATAGATGAGATCAAAGCTTGGGACAGCCTTAAATTTTCTTAATTTAAATAAAAGTAAAGCTGAGATCATGACTGTTGAGCATGTCCCATCTCTGTGGGTTCTCGTGAGAGTGACGTTTGCATTTTTGCACATGTAAACCATGTATACGGATTTTGTGACACATGATTTTAAATTAGACCAACAGAGTTAGGGGTTAAATCCTCACACACCCTCCGGGACACTTAGATCGCCTTACCAGATGCTTGTGGTTGTTCTTAGGTCCAAAGCTGAAAAAAGATGATAATACCTGCACTGCGCCAACATTAGAGACGTTTAAGAGACGCATGTTTGTGATGCATTTTTAATGTATTGAACGTTTTATTTCCACCTGTTGTAAATACTGTACATTATTTTGGTCAACTTTTCTTGGTTTTACATGTTTAAATTACTTCACTTGCTTGCCTGAAATAGACGTTTCTAATTAATTTCAAATAATCCATTATTTATTTTATTAATTGTTTGAGGAAATTGTTTGTGTTTCTAGTCTTTTTCTCTAGTGTTCTCTAGTGGTTTGTCTTGCCATTTAATTACAAAATATATCTAACATTTAATCTCTCTAATTTCATTTAACAAATACTTTTGCACTAATATAATGACAAGCTGCCTGGGGTTGTGACCACACTGTTCATAAACAGACACACACAGGACTGGCATTATTATTTTTTTTTTTTTAAGAACAGTTACAGGTTTGTGCATCTAATACATTCTGTTTGTACAAACTGGTTTAAGAAATGCATTAACGTTTGTGCAAACGTTGAGAAATGCTCCACAGTGACCGCTGTAGCTGCAATGCACATCAGCGCGTGGTTCACTGTGCGCATGCGCAGCTCAGCAGGGGGACGCAGATCGGGTAGCCACGACTCAGTCAGTCCACCATTAAGAGTCGACTCTCTTTCAGCTCGCAAACACTCAGGCTTCGCTGTTTTTTTTTCCACTTCATGACTTAGATAGATGATTGTCCTGAGTTTATAAACTGCAGATGACATTGTTTAATAAAATCTCACTTTTGTTAAGAGACTCAAACATTTGCAGGGAATTTTACTAGATGTGTTTCAGTAACATGTGCACTGACACACACACACACACACACACACACACACACACCTCAAATCAGGTGTAGAGACTGAAGTCCTCAGTGGAACAATTTACTTTCAGAATGAACTGAACTGAACTGAAAGAAGGAATTCATTCCTTAAATAAAAAAAAACCAGAGAGCTGCAGATTAGTGCCCGTCTCCTCTCTGTCTCTCTGTGTCTCTCACATACTGGCCTCTTTTTGTCTCAGTTTATCTCTTGGGGTTTCTCAGGCGATCTCCAGTTTCTTGAGTGTCATTCCTTCCTTCCTTCGTTTGTTCAGAGAGCCGCTCCTTCCTCCCACGCCACCCCACTCCCAGGTCTTTGTTTGTGCTCGACTTTGGAGGTGTTGTTCTCTAAACTTGATTCCTGAGCCCGAGCCCCAATTCTCCAGGCCCTTCACCTCGGATACAACCTTACATACATCAGTTTTTTGGGGGGGAAAGTAGGTACAAAAGAGAGTGATTGAAAAAATGAAGAAGGCATAAGTGCACATGTCGTCGATTCACAATAGGTGGTAAATTAAGATTATGAATTTTGGGTAATAAGAGTGATGTACAGAAGGTGCAGTAGATATCAAAATTAGGCTATATAAAGTAATATATAATACTAGATGTTTATCTGCGGCTCCAACCATGTGCTACCATTACCTGCGACTGGAGTGCGTGGTCAACTCGCTGCCACTCCTCACGCTGCTTCAATGCTTTGGCATCACTGACCAGATGAGACGAGAGTATCTGGAGTACTGGGACAGTCAGACCCAAACCCAGTCCAGACTGCACTGCTATCGGGCCCTAAAGAGAGAGAGAGTGAGGAGGGACCAAGCAGAGACAGATCTTGAGCAGGTACAGGCTGAGTGACACCGTCTGGCTGTGGAGACGGGCCGACACAGGAGAACCTGGAGCCCAGAGAGCAGAGATAAATTTAAGAGATAAATTTGTTTATAAATTTAATCAATTCAGATCGATGTCATTTATAATGTAATTAATGATTTATAATTGCTTTGGCAACAACGTAACATTTTTGTTAACGTTTGTGAACTGACCCTAACTGAGTCGACTCTCAAAGATCCGATTTGTTCTTAAATGACACCTGACTCGTGGATTCGGATCATTCAGAATCCGCGTGCCCACGCGCGAGGCCAGTGTCGCTCCCACGCTTCCAGAGAGTTCCCCGTAAAAAGGTAAGAAACTCCGGGTGTTACAGAGGTCATTAATGCCGCGTTATGTAGATCATTAATGTCTTATGGATTTAAAAAAATCTCCCGCTGTTACCTGAGCTGCAGCGTTTCAGGCATTTTAGAGCAGATCATTCATTCAGTGCAGATGCTAAGCTAAGCTAATCTGTCAGTAAGCAGCTAGCATGTCTTAGAGTGTAACCAGTGCTGCAGAATTCTGTGACTGGACTTTTATTAACAGTGTGAAATACCCCAGTTATATCTATTATATAAAACTTGGCTTATAAATTAGCTGAGCTAGCAGGCTGTTGTTGAATAAATTGTCAGAGACAGCTTAAATATGTCTTTAAAAAAGAATGCATTAATAATAATTAGTAATAATAATAATTATTTTTATTATTATTAATAATAAATATTTTAATAATTACTTAATTAACTTAGTCGGTGTAATTGTTTTTTCTTATTATTATTTAATTTTTATTGTTCTCATTGATCAGTTAAACGACCTTGATATAATTAAACCCGGAAGTGTGCCGCACGCGCTCGCTGTACAAGGCGGAAGTAAAAAGAAAATATTATATATATAATATAAGTTTATTTATTTATATATAAATTATAATTCAATATTAAACTTAATTATATTAA
>QMIH01001072.1:128299-152742 GCA_003987875.1 Clarias batrachus
TTTCTGTTATGGACTGCGTGTGTTTGTGTGTTTTGAAGAAATATCAGCGTTTCTCCTGAAGCACTTATTTAATTTACTCCTGAAGCAGTTATTTTAACAAAAAAAAAAGTTTCAATACAAAATTAATTGAATTGTCATGTTAAAAAGGTAAATGTTTTAAATTGTTCATTGGTTAGGACATTGTCGAGTGACGATCAGGAGAAATGTGTACACTGATGTATGCATTTACTGGCTGCGCTTTCTTTTTTTCAAGACTATTTAGTTTGTAAAGTGTCTCTCAAGTGTGCTTTCACGCCTGTTAATCCGTGTGTTGAGTCTGAATCGGTGTGAAGTTGATCCATTCGATTTGGCTTCATACCGCACACCTTTAAACCTGAGCTGTGTGTAGAACCTTAAATGAAAAAATATATATATGATGTAAACAAAAGACCCTTGAACAGGATCAGAAAACAATTTTAATGAATTAAATTAATGATTTGATAATTAAGTGTTTCTTCAGCGCATGTCAACTAACATATTGGATTCACTTTCTCACTGCATTCGCGCTCGCGCGCCTGAGAACACGCGAGAGGCTGCAAGTGTGAAAGCACACGCAACAGAGCTCTTCTTCAGTTCAATGGTGTGTGGAGAAGAACCCTAGGGAAAAGAATGACTCGTAATTGGTTTAGAAATTGTGGTTGTTTTCTCTTTTAGGCAGAATGAATACTCTTACTGAAACTTTCTCTCTCGCTTTCTCTGACATTTAGCTTAAACTTTTCTGAAGGCATGAACCAGCTCTTAAACAGTACCATGGTACTGAGCTGTTATATTCCCTCATAAAGTCTACACTCTTATTCCACTGGATCTTAAAGGAAAACGTACTGCTGTAGGCTCGGTTTGTCTTTTATTCTTAGACACTGTATGGTGACGGATCTATCTGGGTTTAGTTCTGTTTTTTGATATTGGTGGAAGTGTGTTTGATTTGGAAATGGTTCAGTCTGATCTTTCTAAATGTGTTTTTTTCCGTCCAATAAACATCATCTTGTGCTTAGTTTGGAATTCCTGCATCATTTTTTAAAAGTAATGTCATTCATTCTTGACTGTTCATTGTTTTGTTTATATAAGGAGTCTCCCGTGTCAGAGGTAAAGTGAGACTTCTAACATCAAGAGTGACGTCATGTTGCCAGACCGGATGTTGCCAGTTTACCCCACTGACGGTCCAGCGATGTCTAGGTTCAGGACTCGATTTTTAAGCTTTTGCAGTATATAAGTCATGATCCCCGCCATCCTGTCCATGTAAATAAATAAAAAAGATTAGGTTCCAATATAAAGTGTGAAGTTGGAACAGCAGGCTGACAGATGAGCCCCTTTTACTGGACACTAGAGAAAAAGTGATCATTTTACATTCCCAACCGCAGCGCCTAGCAGCTGTGACGTCACCTGCATACACTCCACAAGCCGTGACTCTTTATTCCTCTGTTTAAAGTGAGTGCAATAATATAAACCTGACCTTCATGACACAGCTGTCTGAGGCACGCTGACACTGACTGACCGTTACATTTGAGTTGTGTTTACTGACCAGGGGAGAGAGAGAGACACACACACATACACACACTACAAAGAACATGGTGTTTTAGTTTCTCTGTAGTTTATTTAGAGAAGAACAGGATTTTAATGGACCTAATGCCGTGTATCATGTACATCAGTTACATCCAAGATTTTTATCTGTTTGCAAACTGGCTGAACAAAGAGAGGAAGGTGTAGAGATGTGAGACAGATGAGAATGAACGAGCCGAACCGAACGCCGGCTGAGTCACGCGTACGTCCAGGAGCCGTTCAAAACATGTTTGCCTCAGGTGAAAGCTAAGTGAATTGAGTTTACATCTTTTTGAGTTTTTTTTTTTGGCATTTTGTGTAAGATTTAGTGAAGACGTAGCACCCCGAGTCCCAGGAATATCATCAAGGACGGTAGTGAGAAGAAAAGGGAGCCGTTTACAGTTTGGTTTTTAAAGCAGCCGGTGCAGAGAGGAATCATAAATCAATGTTAAGTGAGGTTTAATGTCAATTTATTTTATATTTTACTTAATTTACATGTCTTTTCTAAATATTTAGATTGTGTTCATATGCAAAAAATATGACTATAGTGTATTGGTGATATTTTTGGGCGGCTGGAACAGATTATAGACTCGCCTCCAGAACGGATTAAATTGACATGCCGAGGTACCGCTGTACAGTGGAACCTTGGATTGCGAGTAACACGGTTTGCAAGCTTTCCACAAGACGAGCAAAGATTTTTAATAAATTTTCACTTGGAAAACGATCAAGTCTTGGTTTACGAGTACCGTGTCTGTGTAAAACATAATTTATTTTGTGTTTGTATGCGTGTATGTTCCTGAATGTACGCGCAACTTACTTGACATTCATTTGCTTGTATGCCAAAAAATGCCTCGTATGCTGAGGAAACATTCAGTTCATGAGGCAAAGAGTTCCTGAGGCAGGCTATTCACATGCTGAGGTTCGGCTCTGTTACCTTATAAGAGTGATTAAAGAATTTAGTACTTTATATCATTACTTTGTAAATAATATTGGAATAGTTGAGTAATACCGTATACTAATCCCATATAATCTCTATAAATAAAAAAGGTTTTGTCTGTACATTGATCAGAACTCGCTCCCTCAGTGATATCTTAACGTTTCATACAGACCAGAAACCAGTCTCAGGAAACTTTGTCTCTCTGTCTGTCGTGTCTGTTTTGTCACGGGATCACACAGGACTGACAGGATTTAATGAAACTTTATCAGTTATTTGGTATTTGCCTGAAGTTAAACCTGCACCTTAAATGGAATAAAAACTATTTTGGATTATAAACCACAAGTTTTGGTGCTGTGGGTGTGTCATAAATAAACCACTACACAGAATTGACTGAATCTCCTGCAGCACTTAGATCTCAGTCTGAAGTTTAATCTGCAGCATCAGTGAATCTACATGTGGAGTAAAAGTGATGTTATGAACAGTTATGTGTGGGATTTAATAATCTACTGTAAAATAATCTACTAATGCGCTACTGTCTCAATGTAAACAAACACCTGCAGCAATAGATATTAATGAGAAAAGATAAAGTGAATATTTTGACTGGGATTAGTTCATATTTTCACTTTGGCTGAAATAACAGCGCTGAAGTGGTAGAAGTGAATTTGAACACGCTGGAGTGGTTTTAAGACAAAACTTCATCTTTATCTGATCGACTTTTTCCATTTCTCATCTGTGATTCTCTCTCCGATTACCGAACAGCGAGTGTATTTGTCTGAGCACCAAAGAAGTACAACTTAGTGTAAACAAGGCGTCAGATACTCGACCTTACAGAATGTGATTTCTGTCTATTAATAAGTGAGACAGAGAGTTCTGCTGTACAGAGAGACACACAGACATGGACGTGGACAACAACCTGAAATAATAATCATAATAATAATAATAATAATAATATCACTCATTACATTAAAGATCAGCAGATTATTATTAGATTTATCATTTTAACTGTTTCTACAAACTCTTTAACCGCCACTGATGGGTATCTGCACTAGTATTTATTTTATTTTTTAGTATTTATGTTTAAATGTGACGATCAGCAAACTGTGTGAAATCTGTGGATTTGGCAACACCGGGGTGAACCGCACTGTGGCTTTAAGTGTGCGTGTGTGTGCGCGTGTGTGCGTGCGTGCGCGCGCGCGTGCAGTTAAACGCAGGATAATCCTGAGCCACACACACACACACACACACACACACAGATCGGCCTCGTGCGGCGCCGCTGCGGGAATTGGCGGGGATGTGAGCTGCGCGCGCGCTGACTCCGCTCCAGGTGAGAGAGCCGCAGAGGGTCGAGTTTCATCATCACACCGCAGCATCAGCACCACCGCCGGGTGACACACACACACACACACACACGCACACACACACAGAGAGATGAGGGAGGCTTCATCAGCAGCGGATATCCGGTGTGTGTTTCTCTCAGAGGGTCAGTGATGTTCAAACAAACAGAGATGTGGAGATCATCAGGTCTGCAGGATTCACACCAGCTTACACTCAGCAATGTCCCTGTCTCTGTCTCTGTCTCTCTGTCTCTGTCTCAGAGGCACAGAACAGCGTGTCCTGATACAGTACAGTATGTATGGTCTTTATTACAGCGCCCCCTGCAGGACATTCACAAGAATCCAGAACATTCTCTGCTTGTAACAGTTCATGTAACTAATATCACTTCTAAACTACACAAGAAAGTGTCTCACCTGGGTGTAGTGTCTGTAACGATTTAAGTAACTTTTTACTGTTTTTAACTTTCAATGATCTTAACTGTCATTCAGATGAAACTTGGCCAATTTAGATTTCAAATGAAAAGACAAACTTGAAATTCTAAAATGCAAAATTGTTAAGTTAAGAATTTGACATGGTTACAGACACTACAGAGTTTTTTTTTTTAGAAAAAATCCTTAAATTTCCTCATATTATGGAATAAAATCACTGTCAGAAATAATTGGGGGGAAAAAAAAGGGTTTTGTGTGTAATTCTGTGTTTTGTCCGAGTTGGATTCCAAAATCTACGACCGCGACAGAATTACACACAAATCTTTTTGTTTTATGGACGATTATGTTTGACAGTGATTTTATTCCATACTCAGAACGCTTTAATTTAAGTCACAATGTTTACAGGTCGTACGGGTCGAGACGTTTACACCACTTTTTGTATGAATAACCATAAAGAAATGATTTTCATTTTAAATGATGATTGTTTGACGTGAGACAGTTTAACACTGAAACATCGTTCATATAAAATCATCTCTCCAAAACGACTGACGTTAGCAACTTGCCTAAACTTCAGAAGGAGCGTCTTTGTCACACACACACACACACACACACACACACACACACACACACACACACACACACATCTTCTGTAATAATAAGTGTAGAATAAAAAAAAGATAAATCAGCATCAATACTGCATTTTGGCGAATACAATCATAGGCCTCTTTATTAGGTATAGCTACTGTAGCATATTGCTAATTTTTTAGATGCCTGAAATACCTCTGTTGTTATGCACAAAGTATTGGCACACCTCAAACCTGTCCATTAGGACAAATCTGTATTTCTAAGAAGATTATATTTACATTTAATTCTCAGTGAAACAGGTGAACTTTCATTCTCACTGACGTTATAACAGCTATAAACAGGCTTTCCATCAACAGCCTTTCTTCTCTCTCTCTCTCTCTCTCTTTAAGCTTAAAGTCACAAACGTTCCGAGACTCCTTCCATGATTATTGTAATCTGCTCATGGATTACGATGTGGATGTGAATGAGCCGTTACTATAGAAACGAACCTGCACTGCTGCACAAGCTGCTGTTATAGAGAATTAATCAACACCTGCTGACCAATCAGAAGCCAGAATGTAACAGCAGGATGGCACAAACATCTAAATGAATCTCTCCCGCTGCTATCTCGTGAATAATATACCAGTGCCTTAGAGGACCAGCCGGATGCTCTGTGTGTGTGTGTGTGTGTGTGTGTGTGTGTGTGTGTGTGTGTGTGTGTGTGTGTGGGAGGAGGCGGTGTTCAGTTTCATCTACGGTTTACGGTGAGTTTTTTGCTCGTAGCCGTGAACACGCGTACACTCCGAGTCAGGAGAGCGTGGAGGTGGAGGCTGAGCGCGGCGTCGTGTCGTGACTCAGCCAGAACGAGAGAGTCGACTCGTCAGTGTGATTCACTGTGAGACACAGGAATGAGGGACGAAAGTGAGAAACAGGAGAGATTGAGATGAGGGATGATGGAGACGAGGTTTATGGAGGATGATTGGAGGAAGGATGCAGTGTTGCCATGGGAACAGCCATGTCTTTAAGTCTCTGTGTGTGTTTGGGCATCTGAGCGGCTTCCTGTGAAACCAGGACGTGTCTCAGGGGAGATGAATTTGGAGCACACGGTTTATTTTTCGCCGCATTGAACAGCAGAGGAATCGAGTGTCTGAGTTCACCGTCAGCGGGAGAGACGAGCTGAAGGCTTGAGTTTGTCTCGAGGAAAAATATCAGTAAATATCGTTTGTCTACAGAGTGAGCTTTAAACGTTTAACCTGCGTCTGGACGCTGGTCCTGGTTCATTAGATGTAAGTGTTTGGGTCGGATTCAGTAATGAAATTGCTTTAGATCAGGCTTTTTAACCATTTCTAGATGTGAAAGTTTGGGGGCGGGGTTACCTCTGGGCTAAGCTTGTGATGTCACATCAGCTTTGCATGTGCATGTTTATTTCTAAATTCCTCATTAACAATAAATATTACATTTATTAATAATTATTATTATTATTATTTTTCTATTATTAGTAGTAGTATTATTTTAAGACATTTATTATAAATGATTTTAATTATAATGATATAACTGTAGTATAATTATTAGATTATATTCAGATCATTTTGGTCCATGTGATGTGACTCATAATTTGAGGAAAAGACGACATCATCTTTCATTTACAATTCACACAAATACATACAGGTTCCTAAACATGTCTCTGTACATATGTACACAATTAATCATTGAAATGCAGATTTATTTATGAATAAAGTTATAAAGTTTGTCACTGGAGCATCTGTTACTGTTACAAGTGACACATAAAGCATGAGGGATCGTTTTGAATTGACTGTGTGTGTGTGTGTGTGTGTGTGTGTGTGTGTGTGGTGTGTGTGTGTAGCAGACATGCAGGCAGACGAGGGGACGGAGTGGCTCACCGAGCTGCTCACAGACGTGCAGCTGCAGCAGTACTTCCTGCGGATCCGAGACGAGCTTAACGTCACGCGACTCTCTCACTTTGACTACGTGAAGACCGAAGACCTGGAGAAGATCGGCATGGGGCGGCCAGGTGGGCACGGGGAGAGTGGACGTCACACACACACACACACACACAGTGTCGAAGCCAGACCCTGAAGGTGCGAGGAGACAGTGCTAACGCTACACCAGCGTGTTTCAGATTCATTCTACTTTATTATTCATTTTAAATTCTTATACAGTATATTAACTTCATCATTCCGTTCTGTCTGTAAAATAATTTTGCCTTCAGATCCACAGTAAACAGATTGAAAAACTGATTCTTTAGGAGTTGGACAGATACTGATGTTCTGAGCTTCTGGTTTCAGATGTAAATTAAATTATTCTCCATGATGTCGATGTTACAGTGTATAAGTGTTGTACTGCTCTACTGCATGTAGTATTTTCCATACAGACACACACACGCACACACACACACACACACACACACACACACATATATATGTAGAAGCGGGTTTACGTTCAAATTCAGAAATAAAACAAATAAAATAAATAAAATAAATCAGTAGAATGTGAAGACGTGACCAGAGGTGGCGCTGTAACTGTTGACAGATGAAATCAGGTATGAAGTTCAGACCTCATGATGTCATAGTGGAGATCAGCTGACCAGAAACTTAAACCTAAAACAGCTGTGTGAGTTAAAGATGTGAAAATCTTCAGCAGCGTAAATCACGAGTCTGATCGAGAGGCTTGTCACGGTGTAACTTTCTCTTTTAATTAAGAATTATATTTAAATTTAAATTAAATCGCTTTGTTTAAAGTCTTCTTACATTTTTTGTTATGTAATTATTTATGTATATAAACACGTTGTTTAACATTTAATCATAAATATTTTATGGAAATTCCAAACGTCTGAAAGTCTCACCTGCAGGACCGTCTCACTCTGGGAAACTATTCTAACTGAACTTCATCTTTTTTATGTATTAGCTTATGATAAACTGAATGTATTGTCTCCCCCCCCCTCTCACCCCCCCACCCCCCCCCCTCTCAGGGCAGCGGCGTCTGTGGGAGGCAGTGAAGCGACGCAGGGCGATGTGTAAACGCAAGTCGTGGATGAAGGTACTCCACTCTCGTGTCTCACATCATCATCATCATCATCATCATCACAGAAAAATGCGCACTGAGTGAACAAGTTAATGTTTATATTTCAAAAAAGTGGGTGGAGTCCTAAGTGAAGTCTCCACCCCCTGCAGGTGTTCACAGGTAAGAGACCGGAGACGGAGACTCAGGCGGGAGTGCCGTTCAGGGATTCGTCGCCCTGCAGCGTTTCGTCCGAGGCTCAGGGGGAATCCCAGCCGGCGGCTCTCACGTGTCTGATCAGCGACCGAGAGCTCACGCTGCTGGAGAAGCTCGGAGACGGATCGTTCGGCGTGGTGAAGAGAGGGGAGTGGCATGCTCCGTCTGGACGAGTGGTGAGGGGCTGACTGATACACACACACACACACACAGTGTTCTCCATGAAATTGCATAAAGACTGACGTGTGTGTGTGTGTGTGTGTGTGTGTGCGTGTGTGTGTGTGTGTGTGATTTCAGCTGAATGTTGCTGTAAAGTGCCTGAAGACAGATTTACTGGACCAGACAGAAGGGATGGATGATTTCATTCGGGAAGTGAACGCCATGCACTCTCTGGACCACCAGAACCTCATCCGGCTCTACGGCGTCATCCTCACACACCCCATGAAGATGGTGAGGCTCGGAGCACAAGCGCTGTGTGTGTGTGTGTGTGTGTGTGTGTGTGTGTGTGTGTGTGTGTGTGTGTGTGTGTGTGTGTGTGTGCGCGCTTGTGTACGTAAAACGTCAAACAAAAAGCGTAAATAAAAACCCTAACATCGTTCGCTCACATTTTCAAGATTCAAAGAACTTTATTGATCCCTGAGGGAAACTCTGGCAGGTGTTACGTCATTTCATATGAACTACTTAAGAAAGTGATCATACAACCAATACGATTAGCTGTTTAATGAGAACAAAAGTAATGGCACCTTAGAAAAGCAGGAGGGGTGGCGAGGGCGGAGCTGCATCACTGGAGGGTTTGTTAATTAAGAGGAGCTTCTTCATGGATAAGTCGTGATCCTGTCGCCTTCAGATCTCATTAGATATTCATTTAAATATGCAAAGGCTGTTTTAGCAGTGTGTGTGTGTGTGTGTGTGTGTGTGTAGGTGACAGAGCTGGCTCCTCTTGGCTCTCTGTTGGACCGGTTGAGGAAGCGGCAGGGTCACATCCTGATCTCGGTGTTGTGCCGCTACGCCGTGCAGATCGCCTGCGGGATGGCATATCTCGAGTCACGCCGCTTCATCCACCGAGACCTGGCCGCTCGCAACATCCTGCTCGCCTCCAACGACCTCGTCAAGATCGGAGACTTCGGCCTGATGAGGGCGCTGCCCAAGAACGACGATCATTACGTGATGCAGGAGCACCACAAGGTCCCGTTCGCCTGGTGAGGAGGTTTAGCGAGACGAGTCTCTGTTAATGCTTCACTTTTTGTCATTTCTCATACACACACACTCACACACACACACACACACACACACTCTCTCTGTGCTTCATCAGGTGTGCTCCAGAGAGCCTGAAGACCAGAACCTTCTCTCACGCCAGCGATACCTGGATGTTTGGTGTGACGCTGTGGGAGATGTTCAGTCACGGCCAGGAGCCGTGGCTCGGCCTCAACGGCAGCCAGGTCCGCGCATTAATAACACAGTGTGTGTGTGTGTGTGTGTGTGTGTGTGTGTGGGCTGATAGTAGAGTAAAATACTGATTTTCTTAGTGTTACCCCACAGCTTCTCCCAAACGGCTACAGTTTTACAGTTTATAATGAAAGTTCTCACTTTGGTGTTACAAAGCTCCGACACTGGAGACTCCTTCCGTAATGGTTCCTTATGACACTTATCATGTTGTTCATGTTGTTGCTCAGATCCTCCATAAGATCGATAAGGAGGGCGAGAGGCTGGTGAAACCCGAGGACTGTCCTCAGGACATCTACAACGTCATGCTGCAGAGCTGGTCTCCCAAACCTGAGGACCGGCCCACGTTCGTGGCCCTGAGGGACTTCCTGGTGGAGGTGAGAGACGTTCGGTCAGATCAGACGTTGGGGTCAGTGTTATCAGCGCATTGTCGCGTGTGAAGTGAATGTGAAGGAGCTCCAGGTCTTCATAGCGCTGATCAACAGTGCGGAGCAGCTTAGTAACTGTTGCTTTGTCTGAGTAGCGGAGTCGTTATTTTATTCTCTTAATGTTACAAAACCGATATATTAAAACATAACACATAGAGCTCCGTGCAATTGGGCTGATCAGAAACTAACTTGATTTGAGGTTTAATAAAACACTCGAATGGTTTTACGATGTCAGTTCACATGTTTGGGAGTTTTTAGAGTTTTATATAAAGCTCTTATTAAGCTTACGTTTGCACATAAAATGTAAAAAAAAAGACGATATCTAATCAACAATAAATAAATAAATAAATAAATCGGTGTTTTGATTAGGATTCTTGACGTCACTATGATATCATGCACTTTTTCGATCGCCGTGTGTATCTTGTGCACGCTGATCTTTCTGCTCCACAGGCCATGCCCACAGACATGAGAGCGCTACAGGACTTCGATGAACCAGACAAGCTGAAGATCCACACCAACGACGTCATCACCATCATCGAGGGCAGGTCATGTGATCACGTTTCACTGCAGACGAAAACATCCAGCTGACACGCTGCACATGTTTCCCCTCGAAGCAGAAAAACAAACGAACAGACGTACAGTGCTGAGCAGAAGAAGAGAATTTCTTTCTTCAGGCATCTCACATAATAATAATAATAATAATAATAACCGTTGTTAAAGGGGATTTATAATTAAAATTGAATTGAATGAAACAATTATGTGACTCAGAGCGTGAAAACCCAGCTAAAGTCACACACACACACACACACACACACACACACACACACACACACACACACACAGAGACTTCAGGTGGGTTTTCACACACACACACACACACACGTGTATTCAGTAGTGACTGGAGAGGCCCAGGTGGAGGCGATGCTTTAATCAGTCCTGGATTCATTGAGTCCATAAAAGCATAAAAAAAATAAAAGAAGAAGAAAAATACAAAAGAACGATTAGAACTTCAGTTAGAACTTTTCAAACAATTCTTTTGAAAACCGAGAAGGAATTACACATTTTTTAATTAATTTTAGCAGTATTCCATAATTTCTCCCAATTATATAATTTTAACCTTCAACATTATGCAGACGTTTACCAAAACAAATAAAAATGTTAAAAATGTATTGTTTATATATATATATATTTAATAATCTGATTGGTTGCTCTGTTGGTCATAATCACCTTTTTTAATTTATGCATATGAATAAGGGTCATGTGATGGTTCTTGCAAAATATACAGTATCTCACAAAAGTAAGTACACCCTTCAAATTCCAGCAACCACTTTATAATCTGTTCTCAAGGGACAATAATACAGAAATGAAACTGGATCTACTTCAGTGTGCAGCTTGTATATCAGTGCAGATTTACTCTCCTCTAACAATAACTCAACATACAGAGTTTTTCTATAACTGGCAGTGAAATTGAATAAACCCTGAGTGAACGTGTCCAACCACGAGTGTCAGAGTCCAGAGTGTCAGTGTTCCGTGTGTTCTAGTCCTCCTGGGCCTGGACCTCACCGGAGCTGCACGTGTTGTTGCTGGGATCCTCGTCCGCTCCTCCATACTGACATCACGGAGCTGCTGGATTCAGACACACGGCGCTTCGCCTCCTTCCGTTTGGGTTTAATAGGGTTCAGGTCTAGAGACGTCCTCATCCACTGACACACACATGGACATGATGAACAGGTCATGTGACTCTGCATGGTTAAAGGTGTACAGCTGTTATCACTTTGGGTCTACTCACTTTTCTTGCTAGCTATTATTTTGACAATAATGTCTGTGTGTGGAGTTATTTTTTACAGGACAGTAAATCTATACTGTTACACAAGCTGCACACTGACGACTCTAAATGATTCCCAGGTTTCATTTCTGTTGTCCTTTAAAGAGATATACAGTACTAAAATGCGTGCTGAGATTTGATGGGTGTACTTACTTTAGTGAGTGCGTGTATAATGCATTTTAAAAATAGATTCAAAAATATTTCTTTGAAACTATCAATTTCCTGTAAAATTCATAACACAAAAAGTCCAACACAACACTTTTACCACTTTCTTAATAGGAAAAGTGTTTGTGTTGTATAAAAGTTTGAATTTGGACTGAAATCTGTGTAGAGCGGAGAACTACTGGTGGCGAGGTCAGAACCGACAGACTTTAAAGATGGGTCAGTTCCCCAGAAACGTGGTGACGTCTGTAGCCGGACTTTCTGCCCATGACATCAGCAGACCTCTGAAGCACAGCTTCATCCACACAGGCCACGGAGACACCGACCCTCACCGCAGCTGGGGCACTCCTGATAAAATCGACGAGTAAGAATTCCAGGCTTTCATTTTTTCCTGACGTTCTTCTTCCCGTCCATAACTGTAGACGCTGTTCCGTTTGTCACAACAAGAGGGCGGTGTAACGTTGTATTTCCAAGTTACTGTTCGAGAAATCTCGCTGAGATCAAAGGTGTGCTTTGACTTTGTCTTTTTGCAGTATATACCTGGGGAACCCCATGGACCCCCCCGATGTTCTTGGGATGGATCCGAATGCTGACAGACCCACCAAATTACCGAACCGTGCCAAAAGTAAGGCTGCATCCAAGTTACAGAGTCTAGATTCTTCCCCGTTCTGTTTCTGATTTGCTCTGTATGTGATAAAGCTTTTTGTGCTGATTTATTAATCACTCCTTTCTGTATGATCATCTTTCCTCGACCCTGGCGCCTCAGAGCAACCGCCACCTCGCCCTCCTCAGCCAGCTATTCTCCTCAAGAGTAAGAACCATCTTCCCTCCTTCATTCACTGCAGACTGTGAAATAAGACGCAGAAGCATTTTCTTTTGCTCCCTGAGCTTTTTCTTTATTTCAGCCTCCCACACACTTGACTTCCTCCTTACTTTATATCCTTACGACATAGCGTTTAGGATATACCCAAGAGTCTTTCACCTCTGGGATCACGGCCTTGTCTCTGGCCTCTGTATAAACAGGTAATATAAACATTTGCATTGCTTTCTCTTTCTCAGGGCCTTTCTATGACTCTGTGATTGGTGGCGATGATGATGAAGAAGACAATGATCTAATAGTCACTGGATTGAAGAAGTTCTCTCTGAAAGCACCGTCATACCTCGGGTTACGCCTCCGTCCGTGGGAGAACTCGGACTCGGCCGATCACCTCAGCGAGGTCTCGCTCATTGACTTCGGAGACGATAGCTTCAGCTCCACCTCTCCTTCCCCCATCACAGAGACTCCTGGCTCCGTCTCTGCTCCTTCTGGTGTCTCAATCCTGGATTCTGGTCCTCCACCCAGCCCTTATCGCAGTTTGCCGAATCCTCTCCATCCAACCCCCATGGTGGACTGGGACTCCCGGCCGCTGCCTTCTCTCCCTGCGTATGATGAGGTGGCCTTAGAGTGTGAGGAGCAGGAGGACGTGGAGGTCAGCTCCATAAACACCGCGAAGTCTGCCAATCCAGAACAGAAGAATTATGAGAAGGTTGAAGGAGAGTTAGATCCCAAGTATAAAGTGGAAGACAATCTGTTTCTCCCATCCAAACCTGCTGCGGAGAACCGCTCTACCTCACAGTCAGCTGACATCTTCAAGGAGTTACAGAGGGAGGTCATGGCAAAGTTGCGTGTACCAGCAACGGCGCAGTCGATGCCCTCGTCCCCCCTCCTACCACACCGTCAAATCATCCTGCCATCCTGCGAGGACAAGCCTCAGATCCCACCCAGGATCCCTGTCCCGCCAACACGACCTTCCAGGCGGACACGTGCCAGGCTTTCTGTTTCTCTGGGTGATGATGAGGAGAGACCTCAGCCTCCACAGATACCTCCAAGAGACCATGCCATCTCCCAGCCCAGTTCGCGATCCCCTAGTCCTATGATCTCCACTCAGCAGAGACCAATTCTGTGCTGTGTCGGTTCTCTAGGGTCCTGCCTCTCCCCGTCATCGTACTCCTACGCTCCATCTACCACCCCTTCAAAGCTCACACTCAGCCCCAGTCGAGCTAAATACAATTCCCAGAATGCCACGTCCTCCACCAGTGTAGACCAGACTCGAGCCAAGAGCCCCATGATGGTCATGAGTGACACCTCCAAGGCTGGCAGCACTCACTACTACCTGCTTCCTGACAGATATGACAAGTCTGCGAAAGATCCGGAGCAAAACAAGGAGCGACGGACCAACATGGCGACCGTTAGACCCATGGTGCAGCAGCAGATCATCAAGCCCAACCTCACCAACAACCCGAGCAGCAGCTCTCAGAGCTCGTCAGGTCTCAACACTTACAGCAGCGTGAAACAGGTACATTCAGATCATCTTGGCTTTCCAGAACTTTTTCCAGCTGTTTGTGAAATACATATAAGGAACCTGATTGGTTGATGTCTGTAGGTACAGGAGGCGGTCCATGGAGTGACAGTAGAGGAGTGTCAGACAGCGCTCCAGAGTCATGGCTGGAACATCCAGAAGGCTATAGAGTACCTCAAGGTAGCCTGGACTATGGGTGCTGCTCTTACAGCTTACTAACAGTCTGAATTTCAATGAACATTTCTTACATAAAGTTCATTGAGTTTATCTCTGGATCATGCTGCACTTTCCAGCTCGGCTCACCGCTGGTGCTCATATACTTAATACAACATTAGTCCAGATGATCAATCATCAGTCACGTCACATCAATGTGTGTGTGTGGTTTGTCAGGTGGAGCAGCTCTTCCGTCTGGGTCTGAGGACTCGGCCCGAGTGTGTGGAAGTTCTCCAGAGGTGCAGATGGAACCTGGAGCAGGCGAGCACCCAGATGCTGGACTCGTATGGACCCTCCAGACAAAGGTACAGAGAGAACCAGGTTCATCTTGTGAACTACTTGGAACCCTGTCTGCAAGGAAAACACTGATTGGGGGGGGGGGCGGGGGGAGGAGGGGGGCGGGGTTAGCAGAGAGGACGAGTTGACTGGTAGATGCGCCTCTCAGAATATACTGTACATCATGAATGATCCTTAAACCGTGGCAGGATTTTTTAAACAAACTAAATGTAGCTTTCTAAGATAGAGAGTCTGGGTTAGCGTCCTTGCTCCATGCTAGCTAAGAGGTAGGACACAGAAATCTGGCATTAAGTGGCCAGTTTATCTGATAAATAGCCAGGATAAAAGACTGCACCTTAAACTATTTAACTGCCTAAGTAAAAGTTACGTTTTTTTTAGGTACATTAATAAGTAAGTAGCGAACTCAGGGCTGGCTAAACACAGACGTGCTATAATGTACTGTTAGCCTGCGCGCATGGCCGACGAGTGTAACTCTGCAGCTCAGAAACCCACCTTATCTCACATTAAGTCCATGTAAGTTGGTGTAACTGTTTCTGTTTTCAAATGGGCGTTTAATCAATGACTTGCTGTTGATGTCCTGTCTCCGTGAATATTCTCATCACATTCAAAATGTGCCTGCAGTGGGTAAAAATGTCCCCACTCAGGGAAGACGTCTTGTCTAATTAGAACTGGTTGCATAATGAAGTTTGCTTTCCTGTCAAGAGGTTATTAAAGGTCACAGAGCTCCACATGCTGGAATGTTTTATTGTCATGGTGAAATTAGCTGCTGGGGAGCGGCTTGTGTGATGTTGCTTCTGAGTTCAAAGGTCACACCGAAAAAATCTTTAAAAAGTCTTAGTTTTACAGAGACCAGACGTGTGTGTTTGTTTTTAGCTTTTCTAACTAGGAGTTTGATCAGATTAAAGTTACTGACGCTCACTAAGAACGAGGTCATTAGGTGAAGATGAGGTTGCATACGTCTGACCTTCAATAAAAATCAGATGTGGACTAAAACATTTGAGAACTCCTGATGAGAGAAAACACAGTATGAAAACTGTAATAACACACACACACATTTGAATACTTTCTCAGCAGTATAAACACCTATAACATTATAAATGAGCTCTAACAGGCTAACAGTCAAACCCTGTTCTGTGCAAACAATAGAAATCAAGTCTCTGTATTTCTGGATGACAGCAAACTGCTGATGGAAAAGCATCAGGATTATTCTACACCTCAAAGCTATATTCTATTCTAAGCACTGACAACTCTTAGTTATATTAAATCAATCACAGGGATCAATCAAGTCTCCGATTAAAGTGTTTGTCGAATGTTTTAAGCCTTTCAGAGATGGAGCTACTTTTCCAGAGTGAGGAATGTGGGAGATGGTGTGTCTGATGGCGTATGGATTCCACAAAACCTTCAGGAATTGTAAAGCAACTGGAACTACTTCTGCATTGCTGCAGTGTTGGATAAAAGTCCATAAAGGACAGATTGGTGAAGAATTTCTCTCACATCTGTTTTATCCTCACATCTTTATTTTTATGTTTAATGACACAACAGATAAAGTGTAAATTGCTGTTCTGTGCATACAATAGAAGGAAAGTTTACCATTAATAAAGGTTTTATCGCTTTTACGCAGGAACTGAATTTTAATAAAAAATAAATGTAAATTAAATACGGTTATCTGATTTATAATTTTATCATTTTGTTTCAGCAGAAGTCTGTTCTCCTCTAGTTGTTGCTAAAACATAAAATGTAAGTTTAATTGCCTATTTATGTAACTGTGTGCATGCGTGCGTGTGCGTGTGCGTGTGTGTGTGTGTGTGTGTTGCTGTTGTAGTAAAATAAGCTGAAGTGATGAAGCAGACATGTCCATGTGTTTTATTCCTCTTACACCACAAGCACTTTGATAACATTGATAACAATGTCAGATGGTATTTTTTCCACTTATAGTTACATTTAAACAAGTTCTCACAAGTTACTGAGAGACTGTAAAAAAACTCATCTGTCCTTATGATGTCAGAAACCTTAAAGTTACAGCTTATGTTACACAGCACCGACACCGGAGACTCCATAAATCCATAAATAATTCAAAAATTCCATGAGTCTTAATTAACCATTTTCTTCTACAAGGCCTTTGAACAATCTGTTACTAGCAAAACAGGTAAACCTTCAGCCTGATCAGAGCGCGGACCTGAGCAGCAACAAGCGATTAGTATAAAGTCATAAATATATCACCTGGAGGGTTCGGGTTATAAAACATAAAAGATAGAAGTGCTCCAGCCTGCACATACCTCATTAAAATGCTGGAATGTGTTGAATGTAATGAGGTGATTGGTTGATCGTGTCTGGGGGTGGGGAGGGGGGAGGGGGACAGAATGGCTAGGAGGGATGCACTCTGGGTTAATAAGTTCTGTAATGCACTGATGCAGCATGGAGTATGGGTCATTATGGAAAGGAAGGGAGTTTATGGTTTCATAAAATAAAAGGAAAGTCGGGGCGATGATATGCACAGAAAGGAAGAGGGGACAGGAGCTGATTCAAGACCTAAGAATCATTAAACAAAACTATGACCTGGTTAACGTGACTCGCTCCTGCGGTTCAGGTGGATTTCAGTCGGCAGGAGGAGCAATGATGACAGAGAAACTCCTGGCCTAACTCCTAACCCGAACCCTAGTATAACTCTGCCTGGGATATAAAGTCATAGTGTAGAGTGTGCACGGTTCGAATGTCATAATTCTAATACATTTATTTAAACAACAAAAAATATGTGGAGCCACTCAAGAGCTGAAAGATCCAGAATTCCCATCACTAGTCTCTCTCTCTCTCTCTCTCTCTCTCTCTCTCTCTCTCTCTCTCTCCGCTCTCCGCAGGCATCCGCTGTACACGTCCCAGCTAATGAGCTGTTCATTTAGAAACGATAAAATATTTTCTTGTTCTAGACTTTTCAGATTGTTGTAGATTTAGGTGATTTAGTTGTAGATTTAGGAGGCTTGCTTCAGAACCCGTATACTCAGCTGTACCTGATCCACAGTCCACAGGTCCGGTCTTGATTATTTTTAATCAAACACTGGGATGAAGTCTTCGATTAAAGTGTTTGTTAAATGTATTAAAGCCGGTATTAATCGATTCCACAAAATCTTCAGGAAGGTTTAAAGGAGCTTGAACTACAGTGGAACCTCGGATTGCAAGTAACATGGTTTGTGGGCGTTCCACACTACGAGCAAAAGTTTTTAATAAATTCTTAACTGAAAAACGAACGTGCCTTGATTTACGAGTACCAAGTATCACAAGTATCATGTAGCATGAATGCACTTCTTGTTTTGTGTATGTGATCAAAACTGAGTCAATGTTTTTTCTCTAGCACGCTGTAGAATTATGGGTAATCGGGATTTATTTTTACTTTTTTCAAAGCTAAAATGAAGGTTGTAGGTTAATTTATTTTATTTTTACTTTATATTTTGTATTAATTTTTTTTTATATTTATTTTTTTGAGTTGTGGATCTGAGTTTTCATTATTTCTCATGGGGGAAATTTTCTTTGTTATCGAGTGTTTTGATATACAAGCACGCTTTTGGAATGAATCCAAGCTTCTACTGTGTGTGTGTGTGTGCGTGTGTGTGTGTGTGTATTTCCCCCCCCCCCATAATTATGCATATTGTCTGTTGAATAAATGTAAATATTATTGGTTTACTGTGATGATGTGACTCTGGGAAAAGATGACTTTATAAGTGAAGAAACCACTCAACTTTAGTGACAATGATAGCTTTTGTGTCTAAAATGTGTAAATATGTGCAAATTTCCTAAACATGCTACGCGCATATGATTCATCATAATCTCTATACATTGTAAACAAGTTTTAATAAATGCCAGTGGTCATTTATGATTCATGATATAATGTCATATAAAATCAGTTAACTAAGTGTAACTAAGCGCCATGTGACAGGACTGCCACAGAGTGGCAAAACGCTGAGATAACGATGTAGACGGGACTGACATTTGCCTTTAACCTTCCTATCTGCTTTAATTAACTGTTGAGGCTTCCGTGCTACAGGTGTTTCTTCTAAAGATAACAACTCAGCCCTGGTTTGAAGGCATGCTCACCTATCAGTGCTCCTTTTCACACACAAACTGATAAGCGAATGTCACCGAAATGCTGTCTTTGCTGCTTGTTCAGCAGAAGATGAATAAGAAATTAAATTAATTTAGCATCAAACTGAACCCTAACAGGAAGCATTTATAAATTCACCCAGTCACTGTTGCTGTTCCACACACACTCTTGTGTCTGAGGAACTGGTCCTGTGTATGTTCAGGCCCAGGAGAGCTCTGAAAGTGCTTCCGTTTCCACTGTGGAACATAATCTGAAATATCTTTTTCTGCACCAGACATTGTAGGTGTAAAAAGGTTTCAGCTGCCTCCTGAGACTTTTTTTTTTTTTTTTTTGCGCCTTTTGGACTAGTCTCATGCAGTTGCATGGAATTTTATTAAGAATCACTGAGAAATGTAAGGTTGTTGAACAAAAAATCACCAGAATGATGTAAAATGGCCAGCTGTCATGACAAACAAGAACGATATAACCCATAAACTAAAAACACAGATATTATTTACTATTTTGAGCTGAAATATTCAGAATTTTTAAATAAATAGTTTTTGCTTTAAAACATTACTTTAGGTTCTTTAATACTTTATTTTCTTTGCAGTCTGACACACAGAAACAGTGAGACAAATAATTAAACCGAAACATGTTGAGGTACAGTAAGACATAGTATGACACAGTGAGACACTTTAATCAAATCAAAAGACATTTAGGTACAGTGAGACACACTGATGCTGTCATGTTAAATTTTAAACAAAAACCAAACAACTTTGAGTAGAGAAGAAGCAAAAAAATTATTAAAGACAAACAGTGAGACATGGTGAGACATAGTGAGACACTAATCAAAATGAAACACGTTTGGGTACAGTGCGACATAGTAAGGAACGGGGAGACATAGTGAGACATAGTGAGACAAAGTCAGACAAATTTTGGCACAGTGAGATGTAGTGAGAGTTATTTGCAGACCTGATTCTTGCAGACTCTCCCACACAGAACCCGCTCTGAGTAACAACGCTCGGCTCTTCTCTGCTCTGTGTTATTTTGGCCAGAGTTTATTTTGGGACATTTTATTGTAGTGAATAACGATGTGGCGATGCGCAGTGGGAACTCTGAACATGAGCAGCTTAACATGGCAATGATGATGGAAATGTGAAGTGACAGGTACACAGAGAAGAAGTGGACCTCTGCACATGCACTTTATGTTGTCTTTTTGCTGTCTTTTTTGTCCTTTTGTATAGTTATTAAAAGGGTTTGTTAATTTATCGTGTTGATTTATGTATGTATGAAGCACATTGTTTGAACTGTATATGGTTGAAATGTCAATAAAAGCTTATTTGACTTGACTTGAAAAAAAGCTTCTGTAGTTTCCAGAAGTAATAATTTACGGGACACAAGAGATGACGTGTAGAAAGGAATGAAGAGATGAATGTACAAATTTTGTCTGGAATTCTCGGAGTGTTCAGGAAGGCTTTGTCACAGGAGTTGAAAAGGAGCCAATTAACCTGATGAGTCAGGATGCTGAGCTGTGCAACAGATACTGACAACTTTCTAGTTCACCACAACAGATAAGCTGGTCTTAAAAGTCATCTCCAAGGCTATGTACAGGGAAGACATGAGCAGACTCTCCTTTCTGAGGAAGCTCAAGTCCTTTCATGAGATCTTCTACCAATCTGTAATATCCGGTGCAGAATTCTTTACAGCAGTCTGTTTGAGTTGCACAGAAAAATCTCAATAAACTGTTTGAGACAGCTAGCTCAGCCGGCTCTCTGGATCAGTTTGAAGTTGTGGTGGACGGCAGGACATTCAATAAACTCGATTTCTGTCCTGGAAAATGGATATATTCTCCATTATCTACTTGTTAAACCCAAAACCTTCTTTAGCAAAAAACTAATTCTGCTCTGCTGTACAAAGGAGACATGGGACAGTGTTTGTACAATGTTTTGTATATCCTCCAGAACAATGTTTGCACTGCACTGGCATGTTAATTTTACGCAAGTATGCTGTTTAAATGCAAAGTAAGATAAAGCCAGGTTTTGAGAAAAAAACAAGCAAAACTTTTACAAACTGATAGATAATATATTGTGGCTGTTTAATTTAGTTTAACAAAAATTGTGAATGTTTCTTAATGAATTTACATAATGCTTTTCTCCATCTGTCAGTTTTGTCCCGGTGGATAAATCAGCCTGCAGCTGTGTTTGTACTCCTGTTATTGTAAGTAGTGCAGTAGTTGACAACAGCAGTTTATCATCGAAGTCCATGACTGCTGGGGAAACTGCAACCCGCAATAACATAACAGCCTGTAAACCTCCTTTATCTTGGCTTTAATATTCTCCAAAAGTAAACTTGATTAATTTATTCATTTCACTGCAGCTGCTAGTTATTTCACGATGACAGCAAGAGTGACACAATCGGCTCTTTATGGATGTGTCATGTGTTACTGTGCGATATGACCATCACTGTTACATTAGGCCAGTGAAAAAAATCTAAACTTCTGAAAAAAAGATACGTAGCATTTTGTAACAGTTTACAGACAGTGTTTTGTTATGGGGAAAATAATGTGGCAGATTAATTATCAATAAACCATAAAGGTCAGTTTTAGAGAACATCTGTCTATTGGACTCTTCCACAGTTCATTGGCTTAATAGTTTCCATCAAGGATTTTCTCTTTACTATGAATTACCACAATCAGGAACAAAATATTTCATCAAAGTACCATAAGAAACTATCAGAAACATATTAAAAGCCATTATGAACCATTACAAATGTCTAAATGTTTTTATCGAACTTGTCAGATGGAATTTCAGCCATTACTCGATTAATTGTTTTCCACACATGAACAGATAATATTGACTGTATATCATTTCACATATTCATGAAACCGCACTTTAAAATGTATGATTTAATTTCGGAAAAATATATCAATTTACATAATCATTTGGGATATTTCTGTAAAAGAAACAACAAAGAAAAAGATGTTTGAAGGTGTTTTGAAACATAAAACAAACAAAAAAAATTGTTCAACGTATTGCTGAACATTTTATTAGTCAAATTATAATTCTTTTCAACAATAATTGTATTGATTTTAAACAGGGATATAAGAGAGTAAGCATGTAGTGTTTCAATGCACATTTTAGAAACCCCTTATAAACCCCTATACCAGCTAATGGGAACAGCACCAGTTCATTGTTGCATTTCTCTGCAAATTATTGTTAATGTGTGACGAAATGAAATGAAATGAAATGAAATGAAAGCTTCTCCAGAGGCTTGTACAGTGGACACTATGCATGATGGGAGCATCGCTTCATTACAGCGCCTCCCTTCTCACCCTGACACGCGCATCACTCTGGAATAGGATCAATCTGGTCACATGACCCTTTTCGATCGCTCCGAAGTCCAGTGTTTATGATCTCTAGCGAACCGAAGCTTTTTTTCCCTGATGAGTCTCAGTAAGAAGAGCTTCAGCTCGATCCTTCCTTCCAGGGGTTCATAATGTGTTGGACGGTTCGGTTCTTAACCCAGTCCCATTTCAGCCAGTAAAGTTCCAGGGGTCACGTCGTCCCCCGCGTCTGTGTAAGACATGAGAAGCTCCTCACTGCATCAATGAGGGTTAAACAATTGTTGCATCTGAAACACACTAATCCCTGCAGTGAAATTCCTCCATCTTGGTTTATTTAAACACTAATGGTGACCTTTCTTGGCCAGGCCTGGGTGTGTGTGTGTCACGTGGTTTGTGGCTGCGCTTCTGTCAGAGCTGCTGTTAGAGGAAATGAATTAAAGCTTTCTGCTCATTGGCCCAGCAGCAGCAGCAGAAGACACAGTACATGTCCATGACGTCCCGCGGTCTCCAAGAACATCAGTGTGAGAATTAAATGAATTGTATATGTTTATTTTTAAAAATGCGTTATTAAATTAACTTAATCTAATCGCCGGTGTGAGTTGATTTCTATCACAGAGAGCATACTCTATAATGTAGTGTGTGTGTGTGTGTGTGTGTCGTTGGTGAGCGCGCAAGCGTCAGGTGGGTGCGCGCGCACTGTGGTGTATAAAGAGACTGAACTCATCAGGTGCTGCGTTCTGTCCCCTTAATGAGCTCCGGGATCGAACAAGTGAAATGATGAAATAAATGAGTGAATGAATGAAAGAGCAGAGGTGAATGTGAAGTGTGCAGTGAGGCAGCACGGGCAGGGCTCTAGAGCGGCTTGTTTGCTTGTTTGTTTGTTTGTTTATTTATTTGTTTGTTTGTTTTTGTTAATCCACTCATTCAGTGACCTCCTCGATGGATCATGGATTACTCGCGCGCAGTGATCGAGTCCAGCCTGGCCGCTCGCGCGCCTCCCGGTCTGTCCCCCGCCGGTCACGTGGTCGTCTCGGTGTGTCTCGGCTTCATCGGCACGTTCGGCTTCGTCAACAACGCGCTCGTGCTCCTGCTGTTCTGCCGCCGCAAGCCGCTGCGCGCGCCGATCAACTGCATGCTCGTGAGCATCTCGGTGAGCGACCTGCTCGTGAGCGCGCTCGGGACGCCGTTCAGCTTCGCCGCGAGCACGCGGGGCCGGTGGCTGATCGGCGCGCGCGGCTGCGTGTGGTACGGCTTCATCAACTCGTTCCTCGGTAAGAGCGCTCACGTGAGGATCAACATCTCACCTGTCTGTCTCTCATCAGTTATCCTGCATGAGCCTGTGTGTGTGTGTGTGTGTGAGTGTGTGTGTGTGTGAGAGAGAGAGATTTCAAGGACTGCAAAAAAGTTCAGCTGTTTTAAATATTTACCATCAATCACTTACTGTGTTTATAAACTTCTAAATCTGTACCGTTTATCTTGTGTGTAGAAGTAAATTGTTAAAAGTGTAATACAAATAAGAGGTGAAGTGAATCGAGCTGAATTGTAGAACACCATCTGGTTCTGTAGATGTTCCTCTAGAGGAACCCTGCAACCTCGAGAGTCTTCATGGCACTCTACCAGAAAATAAAGCAACCCGTGCAGTGCAACTCCAATGATCAGTTTGTGCAGAATCAATAATACAAATTCTGTCCTCAATATTCTTATACAGGATATACAGTGTTAAATCTATATATATATATAGAGAGAGAGAGAGAGAGAGAGAGATCCAACAGGTCCTTAAAGAACGGTTAAAGAACTCCTTCATGGAAACTTTGTCTTGTGTTATTGTGTTTTTATTCCTCACACTTACACTCATCACTTTTCTTATTTATCTTAAACCTTGATTCTGACTATTAATTGGCTTTTTTGGCGGCACAGTGACTCAGTGATTAAGTGTCAGCACACACACCTCCAGGGCTCTCTGTGTTACACATGCAGTCTGTCTGTGAGTGTGGAGTGTGCATGTTCTCCCTGTGCCTTGTGGCTTTCCTCTGAGTACGCCAGTTTCCCCCACAGTGCAAAAATGTAGGGTGTGTGCTTGTGTCCTGAGTTACCTGGGATGCGCTCCATGCCCTCCTGCAACACTACACAGGATGAGCATCATGAGAATAAACAAATAAACTTTTGAGAATTGAGTGATCCTCATGATTAGCATTCCTGTAGCAGATATATTACTATATTATTATATGATATATTTATATTATATTAT
>QMIH01001072.1:152831-196532 GCA_003987875.1 Clarias batrachus
TATATTATATTATATTATATCATTATATTATATCACTATTAAATTTCTTCCAACATTGCACTTCCAGGTTTTCATTTTCATTTTTAAATTGTCTCTTGCTTTTATTTTGCATCATACTCCCTATGAAAGTGAAGGAAACGAGTACAAGAAGCTGTCTGTACTGAGCCGTATTCAATGTGCAAAATTTACACCAGTATTAATGTAGGGAAAGTTCCTGGTGTTCAGTGTCGGGGGAAGCCGCTGTGTTTTTCTTCACACGTAAGCAGCTGTGTGCGGAGATGTTTTGTAATCTGCTGTAATCGGTGTGAGAGTTAATGAGCCTTAACGATGAACGATGATCAGTCCTACAGAGTGACACTTCACAGGTTTTATTGCAGCATGCATACTGGACTTTACTGTATAACAGCTGATCACACACACTACCATTACACAAAGTTTCACTTTAAAGTTTATAAACAAAACATAAACCATAAGGTGATGAGATTTTCAACTCAGACAGAAACAGAATTCAAGTGAACCACTTCCTTTCTGTAGAAAATGTCTAATCAAGTGTTTCTTTACATATATTAATATTTTATGAGAAAAATATGATGCGATACACACGTATACAAAGCTTGAAACGTGTACAGTTTAATTTATATAATTTCCAGTGTTTTACTTGGTTATTGGCTTTTGATTTAGAAGTACACACTGATGACATCATGACCTTCTCTCTCTCTCTCTCTCTCTCTCTCTCTCTCTGAGGTTTAGGTATCGTGTCTCTGATCTCCTTGGCTGCTCTGTCATATGAACGTTACTGCACGATAATGAGGCCCACACAGGCCAACCTGACCAGCTACAGGAAGGTCTTCATGGCTATTGCTTTCTCCTGGATCTACTCCCTGGGGTGGACCGTGCCTCCGCTCTTCGGGTGGAGCCACTACGGCCCCGAGGGTCCTGGTACAACCTGCAGCGTCAGCTGGACCACCAAGACAGCAAACAACGTTTCCTACATTATCTGTCTCTTCTTTTTCTGCCTCATCATTCCGTTTGTAGTGATTGTGTACAGCTACGGAAAACTGCTGTGGGCCATCAAGCAGGTGAGATTGGCGAAACTAGAAACTTTGTTTCACTTGGTGATTAGGGCTAATGGGCTCCACCTGTGCCTGGCCTGTTTAAGAGCTGCTGAGAGATCACTCAGATAGTCAGACTTGAGTTCTCTCTGACAGAAGGGCTGGGCTGGGCTGGGCTGGTGTTAGCATTTGTAAAGTTTGCTCTATATTCTAGATGTTCCTTTAGACCTGGTTGGTCCTCTTGGTTCTTCAGGTTCCTTCCTTTGGTGGAAGGAAGGAAAATGCATCTTTTGCACCTACTTGGCTTTCTGTTACAGGCACCTAAATGTTCTCTCTGCCGGCAGCTTTCTGGAGGTTCCTCCTCATCCTTCTTGTCTGTTCTGCACGGTTCTAACCAGAGTTCTGCTCATGGCTCACTCGGTTTGCTGAGTGACCTTTTGTGAGTCACCTGTGCCCTGAGGTCTAAAATAAAATCTGGTGTGGTGCGAGACATCATGTTCAACATAAAGGTTTATTCTGTTGTTCCTCTGGAGTGGTTCTCCTCAAAAAGGGTTCCAAGTAGAACAGCATGGATTCCTTGTAAAAAAAAAAAAATTTTTTTTTTAAAAGTTATAAATAATTTGGAATTTTAAATCCACACCTTCCTCCACTTTGAATACCGTAATCACAATTTGGATATTTCTTACTCTCATTAGATCTCGGATAAGCGAGACATTCAGAGTAATCAGAAGGCAGACGCAGTCACAGCGCTGTTAAATCTGCACACAGTGGGTTTTACGTTAACTGAAATGAGATCTCTACACATCAGAGGACTACAAACAAACCGCAAAGACTTTCTCCTTACATCCCGGAACACTTTATTTCTTTTAAAAACTGGAAGCTGAAGAATATTGAAATTGTTGAAGTGCATCATATCCATTACACTTCCACGTCTCTAATTTAAAGGAAAAGCTGGAATCTCTCGAGCGTGACCTCAGAAGTTCTAAGTTTCGTTTAAGCTGGAGATTTGATTCTGTAAAGTGTTCAAAGTATTTTCCTGTTCAGAAAGCAGAACACCACCGTTGTGGGAACATCAGGCTGCTCATGAACATCACACACGTAGAGTGTCGCGTGTGCTGAACAGAATGTAAACGGAGTCTCATGAAAACAGAAATATGGCGTCTGTAAAGACTCTCGGTGTTTTAGCCGTAATAACGAGCCACACTGGCTCTTGTGTTTTAGTTCCTGGGAAATGATCGAATCTCATTTTGGACCACAAAAGAAGGGATGCAGAAGGTCCCATGTCACTTCATATCTGACCTCAAGTTATTAACTCCATGTGATGGAATTTCCACCCATATTTCATCATGTGCAGAACAGATTTGTCCACTAGGGGACAAACAAGATACTAAATATATACAAGTTAACTAATCGGTCAAATTGTCATCTATTCCATTGTTAATGCTAAAACTGTCGTTTTGTATCATCAGTGCGTTTAATCTGTGCAGCTAAATGCTCGGTGAGGAAATTAAGGTAGTTGAGACACCGAGGTGCTGCTCCTCTCCTCCATCCTGACTGATGGCGCGTGGAACAGGAGAGATGGGTTACATGAGCGATCAGTCCATTCGTTAATCAGTTAAATAATTACTGATGGCGTTGACATCAACTTTTTTTTTCTTAAAATATTTTAAAATCTGTACTTTTTTAAAAAATGTTCATATTAAATGGATACAAACCCATAAGTGTTGATGTGATCATGTCCTCACCCGTTTTTCCCTTATAAAGAAGTGTAATTCCTACTAAGACATGAGTTCAGTGTCTGTTACTTCTTTAGGACGAGGAAGGGAAAAAAGGGTTGAATAGGCCAAAGGGTAAAGGTTAATAAATCGTGTTTCCATCGCGTGCTTCATGCTGATTCTATTACAGTCCTATTGACTGATTCCTCATGAAGCTCGCCTCGCCTCGCCTCGCCTCGCCTCTGTAATCGTGTCTATCTTAATGACTTAACCTGATTTTATTATTATATTTGCTTCTTCTGTGCACTTTGCTGTTTTTGTGAGCATTTTGTAAGCGCTTCTATTTTTAGCCTCAGTGTTCAGTGACACACACTCGGATCGATTTGCTTTATGGACCGTGCGGTTTTCTAACAGGTTCATGTCTTTGAAAGATTTTAAGCAATGATGAAACTGATGAAGCTTGAATCATCTCTCATTCTATACATCTCTTGTCAGCGTTCCATGGTTCCCTATAAATATTCGTTCCTCCACTCAAACCCCAAAAACTAAACGTGATGAACGTTCCTCGTGCCGCTGCACGTCCTTCAGGTGTTTGGTTCAGTCGCCTTTTTTTCCGCCTCTCGGAGACATCTCACCCTTAATTGGAAGTGCAGTCACAGCTGAGCCACACACATGCGTCCTTTTGATGTTCACTTCACCAGAGCATCATGACAGCCCCCTGAGCCCCCCTCCCCCCACCCCCACCCCCACCCCCCCGAATCTCTCAACGCCCTGTGAGTTTTGTTTTTAACCTTAATCCCATACGAGGAGAGAGAGAACAGACAGCAGGCTTCAGAGTGGTGCAGAGCAACGGGGAGCCAATTAATCCCATGTACATCAAGTAGCACATTGTTGAGTCTTAAAGTGTCAAATAACATAATAATAACGGCATCACGCTGCAGGTGGCGGCTTTACATCACCAGGGAGCGAGAGAGAGAGAGTAGATAATTAAAGACACTTTGCGAGGAAGTAAGATGGGAATTTATAAAAAGCTGCTGTTAGTACAGATATTTTGGACTTTATAAACACGTTATTTCCAAAGTGGCGTGTGAGACCTACTTATGTTAGAAATGCGGATCGGAAGCTTCGTGTGAAGGGCCGCAGGCGACGCTCGACTACACCAAGCGTGTTTTTAGAAACTTTGTTGTTGATAAACTGGTTAATTCCATTCTTCTGCTCAGTTCTGGATCCTGATTGGTCAGAACATGTTGATTAATTCTCTATAACAGCAGCTCTGACACGTTATTGTTTCCATAGTAGCAAATCTTTCACAGTGACCTGTACAGTCATCAATAAAAATTGGTTGCTATAGTGAAGTTTTCTGCATGGAGATGTTTAAATAACTGGTGCTGTTGTGGAAGGAGTCTCCAGTGGCAGCGTTTCCACTAACCGCTCTGCTTCCTGTTTGTTGTCTGTCCCGGTGATGAAGGTGAGGAGGATTAACACGGCGCTGAGTCGTAAGCGTGAGCAGCGGGTTCTCCTCCAGATCATCACCATGGTGGTGTGTTATCTGCTGTGCTGGCTGCCGTACGGTATCATGGCTCTCATAGCGACGTTCGGAGAACCCAGGCTGGTCACGCCCGAGGCTAGCATCGTGCCGTCTCTGTTAGCCAAAACCAGCACCGTGATCAACCCCATCATCTACATCTTCATGAACAAACAGGTGAAGGTCATCACCAAAAAAAGCTGATTATAATTCTCAAATAAAAAACAAAATCACATTGGAGTGAGAAAGACGAGGATTCATGCCGCACACGGTCCAGATTTCTAACCATGAATGTTGATAACCGATATCTTCATTTACAAACACTGAACAAAGGCGCCAGACGTGACGTTTATGTACTTCACTCCACAGAGCTCAGATACAGAATGTATTCTTCCTGAGATCAAAGCAACCTGATCATGTGACCAGAGCTATAAAACCACTTGAACATAAATACACAATTCACTGAAGATGATAAGTGTCGAATGTAGTGTAGTGTTTGTAATTGTGTAAAACAGGTGAAGGTCATCAGGTGAAGGTCATCAGGTGAAGGTCATCACCAAAAAAAGCTGATCAACAACTCAGTTTCTGTTCTTCGTCATGGGAGCACTGGGAATAAACGACAGGGTGACGGGATTAAATGTGCCTTTGGTTTTCATATTTTATAAAATGACACAAAAAAAATAATAATTTCCCTCTGTGGTTTTACACACACTACTGTAAGTCTCATAAATATTTACACCATTAGACAACGAACATCGGTTCCATCATACAGGCAGGAACTTTTCCCTTCTCTCGTGAAAGCGTGTGCTTTGTCCTGTGATGTACACCACCAGTCTAAAGTTTGTACACCCCGTCTAACTCCATGGTCTGGTTTTTTTGTTTCTCTCTACACTGTGAAACAATGCAAAGGCGTTTCTATAAAACACACAATCATCTCCTCTGAACAGTTGATATTGAGATGTATATCTGCTCCTTCTGCTCTGTGAAGCTTCATAACGGCTCTAATCTGAGGTGCTGCTTGAGGTTAATTGGTGATTTCTGAGGCTGGTGACTCTAAATGAACTTCTCCTCTGCAGCAGAGCTCAGGTTTGGTCTTGTTTTTCTGGGAAGGTCTTCATGAGAGACAGTTTCATCATGGAGCGCGATGGGGTTTACAAACACACTCGACACACAACACTGTTCCTGTTCCAGAACAGCCGACCTTCATGTCTTAGAACAACAACTGACTGTTAGTGATGTTGTTGTTGTTGTTACATAATTACCTAATGCCATATGTGTTATTTCATAGTTTTGAAATCTCCAGTATTGTTCTAGAATGTAGAAAAAAAAATTCAAATTTGGATCGTCCAACTGGTCTTTCCAGACCGTGACTGGGATTGTAGCTCCACTGAGGACAGAAAGGTGTTTGTCTGACGTCCTCGTGGAAGACATCAAGTCCACTGTATGTCATTTTCAGTCTTCAATTCCTCCCAGCCCGTAACCGTGGAAACTGTGAGTTGAGGCGAGTTGAAGACTTAAAGTGCTGTACAGATTCAAGTACCAGCTTCCCTTCATCAGAGCAGAGACACAGAGTTTTCCTGCTTCAGGAACAAGCTGGTGAGGAAATCTGATGCCAGGAGACCTCGTAGTGTGAGTAATCAGACCGGTGAATTTTATTGATTCATGTCAAGAGTTGCATCCATTTTGGGCTGAGATCTTCTATAGATGACGGGAGAGTCAAAGTCTTCTTCAGCACGTCCCAAACTGTCTCACTGGGGTTAAGGACTGGACTCTGTGTGTGTAAATGATTCCTCGTGCTCTCAGAGACACTCTCTCACACTCTGAGTTCTGGAACACGGCGCGTGTCATCAGGGAATTAAACCTCCTGTGATGTGATGTGCTGGTGATTCAGTACATTCAGGTGGTCATGTGACTTCACGTTGCTGAGTCTCGACCTGAGCGACTGAAGCGACCCCAGATCATAACACTGTCTCCAGAGGCTTGTACAGTGGACACTATGCATGATGGGAGCATCGCTTCATTACAGCGCTTCCCTTCTCACCCTGACACGCCCATCACTCTGGAACAGACTCAGTCTGGACTCATCAGGTCTTTTGTCCCTCTTATAGCTGAATGGTCTGAGAGCATGAATATGATCCGGGTGTAATTATTTACAAGTGTTTTGTCAGTAAAACGCCTGAGTGATCGGTGATGAGTCTTAAACCGGGGGAAAGTAGCGATTAAAGGTCGTACTGATGTGTGGACAAGTGGACAAAGTGAACCTTTTTCTGGATCATTTCTCTCCATATGATAATCAATAAGGTCTCACACACACACACACACACACACACATCATTAGCTCCTTAGGGATATACTATAGGAACAGAAGGATCTTTAGCTTTTGTGAAATAGCGGATTTGGTCCTGATTGGAATTTTAACTCCCTGATCAGTATTAATGAGTTTTCTCTGAAATGTTCGTCTCTGTTTATAAATATTATATTTCTATATTTACAATTACAGTAGGGAACAGTAACATTATTAAGAGGATGTTTTTTTTCTGGAGTCAATGTTCATAACAGACAGATTCTCAATTCAAACACACACACACACACACACACACACACACACACACACACACACACACAATAAATATTTGTTTCTCTTGAGAAAGCGTAGTCGACTGCACAGATCTCACACATCATTACTGCAAAAAATGTGAAACTACTTAACAACAAACATATCTAGCATAAACTTAAAAATTGTAAGAATTCTCTCAAAAAGTATAAAGTAAAGAGAATATAGTGATTATTTGACCTGAGGATCATCTACTGTAGCTGTTGTGATACAGTTTGAAACAAAAAGAAAATAAATTTTTAGATTCTCTCTTTTTTTTTTTTTATTCAAACCTTCAAAATGTTTCTGGACAGTTTTGACCGTTCAGTCGAGAGTTGCAGTATTTCTGTCCTGTTCTTCCTGATTCCTGCTTTTTCCTGTGTCAGTTCTACAGGGCTTTCAGAGATCTGCTCATGTGCGCGTCGCCACATCAGAGATCGAGCTACAAAACCTCCACCAAGTTCTCCAAGTCTCTCAGGATATTTAGACGAGTCAACGCTCCCGATGCGACTCCATGCCAAGACGCTGCCCGCAATCCAGACCGCGACAAGCCGAAGAGCGGGTCTGAACCCGGGACCGGTTCTCCTGCAGCTCCTGGAACTGTGAAGCACACCGTGGTCTCTCTGGAGGTCCAGCAGATGTGCAGAGCCACACAAACCCGGTTCTTGACTCCATGATGCTGCTGCATACAATAAGGAAAAGAAAAGTACAATTATTAATAAACCTGTTACAGCCTCATATGACTTTGTCCCACTTTTACCTTTAATTATCCAAAAGACCCTCAAGTGTACAAAGAGCTAAAGTTATTAATAACACATTATAGAATTATATGTAAAATAACATTGGTTTATTTATTTATTTATTTATTTATTATTAAAGCAGTCCTCATGGTGTTTGTTACATATTCACTGGTTATTATTATTTTCTCTTTGCATGGTCCTGTGCAGAAATTTTTACCCCCTGAATGATTCAAGGTAATCAAGTTAACACATGAACTCTGTCCATGAAACACCAGATTAAGGATTTTAAACGTGTTCTCAGTTCATTATAAGCCCTGGTTTAATTAGAGTTAATCATGCTGATTAGATATCAATAACTGCTCATTAACTTTAAATCAGTAACGATTATGAAACATCTAAGACATCATTTTTATATTAAAATGATATACATAAGATTAGCTGCAGAAACATTTTAATCGATGTCGGGTTCATCATTTATTTTGACGGACAATAGAGATTTTTCTTTTGTTATTGTTTTGTTTCTGTCATAAAACAACAGGTTTGGTGATTTTGGGGGATCGGGATTGATTGTGCAGTATGTAGTGATGTTCTGTAATGATCTGTGGCTGTGTGGTTAGAGGATCTTCAGGATTTTCATCTTCCAGCTGGTCCGAGGCTGACGATGCTGAGAATGATGTGGAGTCCCGGAGAGCTTCTGTAATCGACACCAGGGCTGTCAGGGAAATGTGAATGCAGACATTCAGTGCTTAATGTTACTGTGAAAAAGAGAAAAGCTCACAGCCTCCGTCCTCGGACTCTATTCAACGCCACTGAAGGTGAAGAGTCAGTGTCGGGGGATCATGACGTTGTTTTGTTGGAGATTTTTGGTCAAACTTAGGACTAGTGAAAGGATTCCTTGGTGTAAACAAAGTGTCTCACAATTTTCCTTCCTAAACTGAGCTGAGCTGAAATGGATTGGTGGATTTGAAGTGATAATAAAGTGGTGTAAATGAATATAAAAGCACAGGAGCTCCTCAGCAGTTCTATGATTTGAGATCGAGTCTCTCCACAGCTCACCGTGTGATATTACAGTTATTTTCGCTCTGTTGCTGGTAAAATCCTGCAGTAACCGCATCCTCATTTCTAACGAGACAGAAACACTGACGAGGCCAATCTGAGGACATTTTACATTTACAGCCTGAGATTTACAGGAAGTCCTTCACATCCCAAATCCAATCTTTACTGAAAGGTGATCAGAAGTAAAAGCCAGTTTTCATGTTCCTCATGCGTCCCACGTAGATGAGAGTCTTGTTCCTTTCTTCTTTCCTGAACATTATCTCCGGCCACTTCCATGTCCACTTCATGCCTGGTGGTGCAGCAGAGAGTAGAAATAATATACTGTAATATACAGACGCTGGAAGCTTTAATATTACATTAGAAGTCTATTGGTTCTTTTGTTACAATGATACTGTGTAAGTGTTACAGTGTTACTACTTTATTGTGTTACAGTGTTGTTATCATTTGTGTTCTACACTCTTACTGTCTACACTCGTGTGTTACTCTTAGTAATATTTAGTAACTTAGTGTTCTAGTGTGTTACTTACAGTGTCACTAACATAGTGTTAGTTTCTGTGTCACAGTGTTACTGAGTTTCACTTTCTTGCTGTGTTTAAAAGTGCTTGTGTGAAGAGGGTGAGTGTGTAGTTTGTTACTTTGCTCTGTTGCTGTTTGACTTTGTGAATGTGTTACTCATCATTGACAGTTTAATCATTTTATTAGTTGTTGTTATAAATAATGCAGTAACTTGTATTATTCGCTCTTAGTTAAAGTTTAGGTTTTTTTTTGTTTTTTTTTAATCCCCTTCGATGTCATCTGGAGTAGTTTGATAATGTAGAGTCTCCACCTAGTGGCAACAGTGATGTACAAAGGCTAAAGCTACTGTATGTGGCCTGGACTGTGTTGATAATGAATCTCTCTTACACTCTCATTCATCCTCTATAGCGTCTGTCCTTTACAGGGTCGCATGGGCTTGGAGTCTATCCTAAGGGACTCGGGGCAGGAGGCAGCGTTCACCCTGCGTGGGGTACAAACATGCCCTCATTCACACACTTTGGAAATGCCAGTTAGGACCATGCAAACTCACGCGCACAGACCCGAGTTGGGAATCGAACCCTGGAGGTATGAGGCAGCAGTGTTAACCACTACACCACCTTTCCTGCTCAAACGAGAGCTATAAACCTATCTAGAGAAAAAGGGGTTTTCTTTAAATAAATAAAAAAAGCAAACAGTACAGTACTGATTGTGTTGAAAGGCCAAGTGCGGTCAAGGAAGAAATTTAGTCTTGAAAAAAACTGTTTGGACCTCAGAAAAACAACATAAACTTTTATAAGTTGCTAAGTCCCAAACTTGGTCGCTTCTGCTAGGAGGTTAAGACTGACCTCTAGACCCCCCCCCCACACACACACACACACACAGCCAAGAAATCATTCCTCAATGCTTTACACAACACATAATAATGTTGACTCTTTGGCTTTAATCTTCTTAGACGGCACATAGAGAAACTTCTTCTTTTTGCTGAAACTTCTTTTATGTGCAAGAAATGTGTAAAACTGTGATTTCATTTACAGCTTATTTCTAACTCATGATTTAATTTACTAAATATAAATATATAATTTTTTATTACATTATAACAAGAATAAGTGATTTTGACATTAAACGCACCAATCACGGGGAGAAAATGCAAACTCCACACACACTCCACACACACTCCTCACACACTCCACACACACACTCGACCAGAGATGTGATGCCACAGTGTTAAGGATCAATAAAATGATGCTAATAGTAATAATTTGCTATTGTTTTATTTCTTTTATTGCCCAGACATATCTTCAGTTAAAGATTTTATTTTAAAGTTTTTTATTCAAGACATTCAAAGAAAAATGCTTTCATATAAACACATCAAAAGTTGATTTAATGAGAGTAAAAAAGCACCATTTTGGAAAAGATTAAATATTAAATATTTCTCTAGGTAGACATCATTATTTTTAAAGAAAAAAGGAAAGAAGAAAAAAAGAGCAAAAAACACTTGCTGTTTATTCTGTTTCATATTGTCGTGGCAAATTTTTGTAAACTGCACCAATTTTATGCTGCCGAATTTAGTACTCAACATTTTATCAATATATCAAGTGATGTTTAAAAAAAATGATTCATTATCATAAGTTGCACCAGAAATCTGCTCTAAAACATCGAAACCAATTACACTGATCAGTACCATGAGATCAAGTTACACTAATAAAAAAGATTCCTAAGATCCTAAGAAAATAAAATGAAATCCTATACACACACTCCACACTGCTGCACCTTTCACACTTTGTTGAAGATCTGCATCTTTGTAAGAGTTTTACATCTGGTGTGAATATTTCGATCAGTGCAGATCATTCACAGCCCTCACACTGTCCCGTTTCCTCAATCATCATTCGTCAAGCTGCTTGTTTCATCTTCTCACTTCTTCTTGTAGTCTCCCGTGTAGGCGCGATGGTGCTCCTGGGGGTTTGGGAAGCGACTTGCATAGGCCTTCAGGATGTCCTGGAAGTTGATGGAGCCTGGATTTGGCTGATCGTAGGAGGCGTAGGGATCCTCCTGGCCGCTCATGTAGCGGTCATACTGCTGCTGCTCAGGGTAGAGCTCCTCTCTCTGGTCCTCGTGGGGAACAGTTTCCTCTCTGGGTTCCTGTTGCTCACGGTCGTCATTGCGGGAAGTGTAACTCTCTGGTTCCTCAGCTTCAGGCTCATAGCGACGCAGACGGCAATTTCTGTCATACTCTGGGTCGCAGTGAGGATCAGGTTCAATCACGCCCTTTCTGATGCCATCTGCATTAAGGTGAGACTCGTAGTTTTCTATTGAATGTGGAACCTGCCTTTGTGGCACTATTTTGGGGACATTCTGCATTCCAACTGGGTAGCACTCTTCGTCGTAGCCAATAAAGCAATCATAGCCCTCCTTGGTCTTCCCAGGAGGTCCAAATGATTGGGTGTTATCCTCCATAGTTGGAGGCTGAGGGTGATGTGGAATTTGGCGTGGAGCAGATGGGAGCCTGCGCATGGCAGAAGAAGCAGCAGCAGCAGCAGCATCCCGGAACATGGTATAGGGATCATACTGGGGTTTTTGCAGCTCCTGCATAGTGCCTGCAACAGAAGCTGGATCATCTTTGGGATCTTCTGGTTGAGACGTCTTGGTATACGTCAGTGGATTGCAATTGTCGTCATATAGCGGGTTGCAGAACCTCTCGAGGGCAGCTGGAGAAGACGGTGCCTCTGATTTCTGAACACCATAAGAACAATACGGATCGACGCGGGGGTCGCAGCTGGGATAGCGCTGGTACAAGCTGGCTGGGGCGTTCTGAACTTTCTGCGAGGAGGAGCCTAGATGAGTGTAGGAAGGAGCTGGGACGCCAGCGGGTCTGTAACCATAAGCACCACGGTAGTGGTACTGCAGGCACTCGACATCTTCAGCACCACAAATACGCAACAGCTCGGCTTTCTGCTCAGCAGACAGTAAGGACTGCGCCATGGGGGCATAATAGTACTGGCTAGAACCTGGGTCCTTCACCACAGGGGCTCGGATGAAGGCCGGAGTTTTAACTGGTGCAGGAGCAGGAGGAGGAGGACCTGGAGCTGGCGACTTCGCAGAGGCCGCGTACGGATAAGCGCTGTATCCCAGAGCATAGCGACATTGTGGGTCCTGCAAAGGATCACAGGACCTGACCGGTGCTGGTCTCTGTGGCTCAGCCTTAGCTTTGGGCCTGCTGAGGTATGAGGCCACACAGTTTTGATCATCAGACTCAGCACATGACTTGTAGATCTCACCCAGATGCTGAAGGTAGAGCTTGTAGGAGCGTTGAGATTCGGCACGGTTCTTGTTCTGCAGGTACGTCAGATACAAACGATCCAGGTCTGCAACCTGAGAGCCAACCAGGAAGAAGAGCACATGTTCAACTAGGCAGAACTGCATACAGTATTGTACTATTTTGCTATACTTTGAGTAGGTAGGTGTTAGAAATGTCGAACTAAACAAAGAAACCTTTATTTTATGAGATCGAGCGTAGAATTAACCATAATACAGATCACTAAATTTGATCGAATCCCATCGGTGCACTAAGCTTCACTTGCTGTTTCTCAAGGCATCTTTGACAATTTAAGGATTTCATTTGATCTAGAACTCATCAAAAGCAGAACTATCTGTTATAAGGTTCTACAAGGTGAAGAAGAACCTCCTCCAGGTTTGTTCTAAATGAGTGTAAGTGTAAGATAAAGAACAGGTTGATGATAAAAACCAGGTTCTTCTCTCGGCCGTGTTCTTGTGGTACTCACTCCCTGATGGTTTCCTGAGTCCGTGAAAAACTTGTACCAGTTCCAGAAGTCCGAGTGTTGTTTGTACCAGCTGATGTTCCTTCGATTGCGACTGACTCTCTTAGAAGAGAGCTGGGTGTGGATCTGCTCTGTAGATGCATCAGACAGGAGAAGCTGAAGCTTAAAAACAAGGCTCTCCTGTATACAGCAGAATGTTCAGCAATTTGCAAAAGTTTTCAGAAGTTACCGTGTTCAGTGGAGGGCCGGGTGAGCGGAACAGCCAGGAGCAACTCTGTAAAAGAGCAGGAGGAAGAACAGGAGAAGAACCAGATGTTGCAACGGTAAAGCGGAAACTGCTGAGCAAAGCGGAGTGTAATAGCTGGCTGTGATTTAATGGTTTCAGGGAGGAGGAGGTGGTAAATGTACAGGTGCCACTGTATGAGATTAACGTTCAAACGGAATACATCAGCACTTTTAGGTGGATCAGCGGGAGGTGGCAGTTTAGTGGGACGTTAAGAGCACAAGCTATAAAATCTACAACAACAAAAAAAAACAGACGCTGCGATTGCCTCAGGCGGATCTCATTATCTCTGGAAAAAATACAGTCTGCGTTTTCTGGCTTTTATTTACAAGAGGAACGTTACCCTTTTTCACCTTCATTTCTGCTCCAACTGTCGTAATTAATCATCTGCAGTAACATCAGAGCGACAGGGAGAATGCCTTGAAGTTTATTCCTACACATTATAAAACATTAATTCTACTTTCCTTCCACAAACAAGTTGTGTAACATGTAACATCCACAACACTTTATTTATTAATGATTAAACGCCCACAGAGATCATTTCAACACAATTTCCTCTGCTGCTGTTCATTAATTATTTACGAGTTTCACAGAAAGTTTTAGAGGTTTATTTATGAGTTTCTCTACTCCCTAAAAAAGGTTGAAAGTGTAATAATGTTAATAATTTTAATTAAATAATTGAAAAATGTAACAAATATTTATAAGATTATAATCTTATTTCTTAAACATTTTGACCAGCTTTGTCTTATTATTATATGATTAAAAAAAAAACATTGATAAAAAAATATAAATTACAAATATCTGAGAAAAGTAACACAATGAGACAAAAACAATCAGAAAAAAAGATCAATTCATTATAATTCTATTAAAAAGCAACTTCAATAAATAGTTTAAAAAGTGTTTTGTGCTCATTTCAAACAATAAGCTGAACATTTACAGTAAACAGAACTGAGAATCTGATTAAAATGACAGTTTGAGATTTAGACTGCTTGTGCAAAAATGATCAATTATAAACTGAAAGGACAGATTACATATTCATCATTCTTTTCTATTTATCAGAAACTATATCTTATCAAAAACGTATCTTATACTGATGTCGGTCCGGCATGAATTATCTTCTACACCGGCATGTGTTTATAGTTCCAGTGTTAGAAACCGAGTCCAAAAATAGTCAAAATCATGTTAGTCTTTGTCCCTCTCGCCTCGTGTTTTAGTTTGATTTGATCATGTAATAATTCTACAATCATACGGTTCAGAGAGCCGATCTCACCTGCCAATATCACTGTAGTCAACACAAATCCCGTCCACAGGCGAGAGAAGGACGATCGTCTCAGATGAGACATTTTTCAGCTTTTGTCTCCTGAACACAAGAAAAATGGGACTTAACTATTAGAGTTTAATTTGACGGAACAAAGATACAAATGAAGGTTTGTTAATGCCTTTAATTTATTTTTCTAATATAAAATGTTACCAGGTATAAAATAAGAGGGTTGCCAGATTAAAATAATAATTAAATTAAAATAAAGCATTACAGCTTTAAAAACTCCAGAACCTAAAATGAATGTCAAAATCATGACTGTTAAAAATAAAGTGAAAGATTCTTTTATATTAAATATATAATGAAAGATTTATTTTTTATATTTTATTCGTATATGAGCAGTTCTTTCATCGTAATTACATTGTCATAAACACATCTATTGAGTACATAAAGCTGTGAGAATGAAGGAATTGTAATTTCATCATTTTCAAGATAAAAGCAGTAAGTATTTGCATTTCGTTCTCTGTCGCTGCGGTTACAGGACATGATTTACATCGACGCATCATTTTACTACTTAGGTCTTAAAACACACACTAAATAAATCTTTAGGTTTTTTTTTCTTTGTTTGATGTTCGATGTGATCCAAGTCTGCATTCAGATTTCTTATTGTTGAAAATGATTATTGTTGAACATACAAATAAAATATTATCGATTTAAATCAAATGTTATATGGAAAGATGAAAAGAATGAAAGGAGTTGGAAAGTGAAGTTTGGGGTTGTGACAGAGAGTAACTGAATTAACTGAATTAACTGAATTAACTCTTATCAGCAGAATGGAGATGATGCAGGAGCGAGATCGTTGTCTTACCTGCCTCTGTACCTGAAGACCTGCCTCTGTGGTTCTGGAGTGGTTCTGCAGCGGTTCTGCAGAGGCTCCGGTGCTGTTTGTGCCCGGGGTTTGGGTTCGGACACGTTTTAAACACCAGCCTGATCATTAAAAACAAATCACGGTGTCCCGTGGGGTTAAACAGGCTGCAGGAGACGCACTGATTGGTTTCCTCGCCTCTCACCAGCCGACCAATCAGATCTCAGGATTGCAGACCTGGCAGAGGAGAGGAGGAGGAGCTTGGTTTGGAATCTGGACGTTGCATGTTGTAAATCTATTGATATTTTCCGGAGTTTAGTTTCAGTCTGAGTGGCAGAACGGAGGCCTGAGACCGAGCTCAGTGAAATCATGAGCATGTCACGTTTTATCTGAATTTTTTTTTAGTAATAAAATAATTTTAAAAAATGTATCGAGACACGTGCTGTAAAGTCAGATGACGACGTTCAACATCTCAGACTCGTCTTTTTCCTTTTTACATAAAGATGATGTGATGAACTTCCTAAGAAAACTTTTACATTTCTGATTTATATCTACGCCTGACAAGAACAGTCAGTACAATACTTACTCATCGTTTATCAACGGTTTATCACCGTGAGGTTTATTAAGCACTCCATAGTGTCGTATTATAAATGATTAGATTACATACACTCGATCAGTCTTATTAACATTTATGATGAAAAGAAAAATGGTGCAATCCTTTTCTTCTTACTGGTTGTTGGATTCTGCTTTCTGATTGGTCAGAAGGTGTTGATTAATCCTCTGTAACAGCAGCTCTGACAGAAGTGCAGGTTTAATTAATGTGCTCCATGTGATTATATTATCGTTTCCATAGAAACGGCTCATTCACAGGGACACATTCATTCATACAGCGGACGCTCCGCTCATTATAAACAGAACAAATGAAAGGATGATGTGAGATTTTAAAGGTAATGAGAAATGCGTTTGTGCAGCATCAGTGTAAACCAGGAGCTGGACGTTTCCCACATGGTCAGGACAGAAGAGTTTACACTGTTACACTCTACACTTGTTTGTTTTTTAGTAACATGACACTGAGGGGTTTTTTTGTCGGTTGTTGTGGTATAGAAGGAATAAAGCATTCAGGGTTGTGCTGGCGCTGATCACACGGTCACTGTATTTTACTAAACAGCAACGCAAACTGGTTGTTACTTATGTGAAAAAAAATAGTTTATAATCTCTTGTTAAATTCTGTACTTGAATGAATGAAATTCAAATTGGCTAAGAATTTGTGAGCGACTAAAGCAGAGCAACAAAACATTATTAATGATAACATGAGTTCTAAATTGATTGTGTGTGTGTGTGTGTGTGGATGGCAGAGACATGGACATTGTGATTTTTTTTTTTTAAGATTTTGCACGTCTCGACAGAAACTTATTTTTCAGCAAATTTCAGAGTAACATCTGGATTGAAGGTGTAATTACACACGGCTACAGGTGTTCAGGAATTTACTAAAGCCTGCAATCGGAGCTAGAAACAGATTTCAACACGAACACACAAGATCAGGATGATTTCAGCTGGTGGAGTGGAATGTGCCACAGCTTCAACATTTGCAAACATCTGGAATTTTAAAAAGCCACAGTTCATATTGCTCTTTTTTTTTGTTTTATTACAAAACGTTTATTTGACGACAAAATAAACCCAACTTGATAAACTGGACTTTACAACAACAACAACAAAAAATTGACAGACAGAATGGAAGACAAATCTTCATCACTGGATATCATCATCATCGAACAGGTCTTCAAAATCTGAGAGGAAAAAAAAACAGAGTTACATTTAGAGGAAAAAGCACAAACACAATGTCCGTCACTTCCCAGAGTGTGTACTGTATCAGTGTGCAGGATCGCTCTTGATTAAAGACGCGTGTGTGCTAACGTGAGCAGTACCCCCCCTCCCCCCCTCCCCCCGGCATTGTTCCACTTTGCCTTGCGGATGAAGCTGCTTTGACGTGACACGTGTTCCACTTTTTTCAGCCGCTGCAGTTGGAAACACGGCTTTAAAACCCGGAGCCGTGCTGCGCTGGAGCCAACGAGGCCCCGTAAAAACGGCATTACACCTCGGGGTTCTGCCTCAGATTTACCCTTTAACAGGCTCCAACACTCTGACTCTTTCCTGACTCGAGGCTGAGGCACGTCCACAACCTCTGTGTAGCCGTAATTAGATAAAAATTAAATTAAAAAAAATAGAAGAGATACAGATGAGGAACTACAGTGAGTTTTACAGATAAAGGGTAACTGGACATAATTACAGATTTTTTTAAATTAATAACAATAATAATGGCACCCTTTATTAGATTAGATTAAACTTCGTCACTGCACACGTAGATAGAAGGCAACAAAATACAGCGTCAGTGTGGCAAAAGACATGGAGACATGGAGCTGTGCACCTGGTGCTGTTCTGACCTCGTGCATCTCCACGTCTGCTATTTCATCATGGACAGCAAGTTAGAACAAAAAGTGAACATGAAATTCTGTGTCAAACTGCACAAGTTGTACTTCTTTGGTGCTCAGACAAATACACTCGCTGTTCGGTAATCGGAGAGAGAATCACAGATGAGAAATGGAAAAAGTCGATCAGATAAAGATGAAGTTTTGTCTTAAAACCACTCCAGCGTGTTCAAATTCACTTCTACCACTTCAGCGCTGTTATTTCAGCCAAAGTGAAAATATGAACTAATCCCAGTCAAAATATTCACTTTATCTTTTCTCATTAATATCTATTGCTGCAGGTGTTTGTTTACATTGAGACAGTAGCGCATTAGTAGATTATTTTACAGTAGATGATTAAATCCCACACAGAACTGTTCATAACATCACTTTTACTCAACATTTAGATTTGAGCATGTTTCAGTTTGAGTATTTTACACGCTCTCGACTGCTGCAAACATGCCCAACAAAAAAGTTCTTTCCTGACAGTTTTGTGTGATAATTTGATAAAATCTGTCTGGACAGACAGACATACATACATATAAACAGACAGAATTTTTTCTGAGACTGGTTTCTTGTTCGTCAATGTATGTAACTTAAAGATATCATTGAAGAGCGAGTTCTGTCTAATGTACAGACAAAACCTTTTATTTATAGAGATACATATTCATATTCACTATAACTTTAACTGATACTCACATGGATTTAAACTCTAAATGTATTTATTTCTCCATCCTTTTTTAAATCTTGGTATAAAACTGGAAATTTCTATATTTAAAAAAATTAAAATCACGTGTGTGTGTGTGCATGTGTGTGTGTGAGAGAGAGAGAGAGAGAGAGAGAGAGAGAGAAAGTGTTGCTTTCAACAATGAAGTCCTTAATTATTTGCCTTTTATGCATCCATGTCAGTCATGAAGAAAAGCATAGAAGAGAAAGTGGGATGAAAGAAAGCATACAAGGAAAAAAATGGGGGGAAAACAAGAGAGAAAGTAAAAAAAGACAGAAGTGAAAAGACAAATGAATGAAAGGAGAAATATGAGAGGAAAGAGTAGGCAAAGAAAAAGTCAGGAAAAACAAACCTCTGTATTTTCAGGAGAAGAAAAGAAAAAAAGAAGGAAAAAAAAAGTTCCTGGTCTCACCATTAAAGAAATCGGAGTGCACGGCTTTCTCATTAGCTGCCAAATCCATCAGCAGCCCAGTACTGCCTCCTGCCTGTGGTCACATACACACACACACACACACACACACACACACACACACACAGGTTACATCTTCTCATATTAAAAAATATATATCTTTTTTAAATACTCAATAACATTTGAGGATATTATCCGGTGCCACTCTGTCTGCAGCGTCGTCTCGTCCGCTGCAGTGATTTATATTTATTAAAGATTTAATTACACAGTAAAGTTTCTATTAAACATCAGCTGGCAAAGCTGTAAACTAATGTCATGTGCTACTGTATAAAGGCAAACAATAACATGCTAGTGAGGACGAATCATACTGCAGAATGAAAAGAAGAAAGCAAAAAAAAAACATGAAAATAATTAAAAACATGTTAGATATGACATATTAAATAATAAATATAATAAATGTTTATTATAATATGTTTATAATGTTAAGCATATACATATTTAAGTAATCATCTTATTAAATTAATTAACTAAATTAATAGATAAATGTTTGAAGAACTAAAATAATAATAATAATAATATTAATAATAATAACTAGTTAACTGAGTTAGCTGTGAGTAGTAGCCATGGTTCAGCAAGAGATACCTTTAAAAAATACCTTTAGGTTAAAATGTTATTTTTGTATGTGGCAACTTTTGCCTATTTATAATGAAGGACTAGTTTAATTGAACTGTTCTTCCCTATAAACAAAAACAAAAAACCTTAAACTCTGATTGTACATTACACATTACATCTGATTGTACATCTGAGTGTACATTAGCTATCCATTTACATTACACCCACTTTCTATCCCACTCGTATTCCAACAAACCCGGTCTCCGGAGTTTGACCACTCGACCAATCAAATCGCAAAGCACGAAAACCCTAGCCAATCCAAACACAGGAGGCGGGATTTACCGAAAAGCGACTGGGAAAAGAAAATGCGCCTTATCATGGTAAATGAACTAACCACCGCGCTAGCTTTAGCTTCTCAAATAATAAAACAGCTCATATGTGTCACGAACCTCATCCAGATCTACATATGGTCCAGCTCCCTCGGGAAACATTTCATCCACTGCCGGCTTCATGTCTTCGTCTTGACTGCTTGAAAAATAAGCTATCGGGAGCTTTTAACGCTGCGTAGCAGAGTATGCTAATACAGCAACTTCCGGTGGTGTTACCTCTAAATGCAGCCGAGTAGAAACCAGGACCCACTGGCTCTATTGGAGAACGGGTCTGAACCTTGTCATGCACACAGCCTGGATTTTATTCATTTATGTTTATTATTATTTTATTTCTGTTTGTTTATTAGGTTTTGTTTGCGTTTTATTTATTTTTATACTTGTATTTATATTCCTGTATATTTCATCAACAACTTTATTTGCAAGCTGATTAATCCATCAACAAACGTTTAATATACATATGAAAAGTGTTTAATGTATATGTATATAATCAGAATAGAGACTATAGTGTTTTATACATGACTTGTTACAAGCATAAATGATTACAAAACGTTTTTTCAGTTTATATGGAAAAAATAATACTCTCCAAAGTTTATAAAAATCTTATAACTTCAAGGTTAAATCTTGCTTATTTACTTTTTAAAAAAAAAAAAAAAAGGCAAAAAGAAGCTATTCATATATGTCATTATTTCCTAAGTCTTCATGCAGAGAGAAGTCTGATTGCCTGTCTAACGTTCATGTTGTTCAGCCACTTCATATCCCAAAGTGTCACCGAGATTCTGGTGAGCAAAAAACGCCCTGGCCATCTCATTGATCCGGTCGTATTCTCCGATGCTACGAAAGTACTCGATGTAGTTCCAGAAATCAGAGGTGGAGTATGGCCAGTAGGGTCTGGCCGGGGGTTCATCATAGGGAACTGAGTGTAAAAATACAGAAACATGATAGTAATACTGCACAGATGTGGAAGTTCTTCTGCTATAAAAGGACATGCATTAATCCTTGCCTGTATTGGTTTATATAAAAACATTATTTTTCATTTTATTATTCTCCTTTCTTATTTTTCTCTTTATTATTTAATGATTTTAAAAGTTCAAAGGTTCCATGGTTTTCTGTATTAATTATAGATTCCAGAAATATTTACTATGGATATATCATAACCAGAACATCCATTATATCTGTGAAAAATACCATTAAAGCACAGTTTGTAAACATCAAGTGGCCCTCGGAGACTATTAAGCTCCTGTTTTAATGGAAATCTTAAGTACAATAACCAAAATAACTAATTTTTATTTATTTACATTTTGAGTAAAAACACATTATCACAGATAAGAATTACAAAACCCATAGGAACTAAAATAGCTGAGGTTTGACAGAAACTCTGTTTTTTTTTTTTATTGAAATAAATAATAGAATTGCGTAACAATATAGACGATTTATGGAAAGGCAAGGTTTGCAAGCAAAAATAATTATGGCTCAAAATTAGAATCTTATATTAAACATAAACTCTTACCTCCTTCAGGAATAACTCGAGCCTCTGAGAGAGGAAGGGGGGGAGAGGGGGGATCTATTAGTGGACTATACAACTCACAAAGAGTTGATTCACATGTTCACTTCATGGCTCGAGGAAATATGAGGTTCTGTGCCAAAGTTTATTTTTAACAATGATCTTTTATCTCAAAATTATCAAAATAACGGCTCACAGTTTTATTAAAACATACAAAATGGTGCAAATATGTTAAATTAAAGCTTTTTCTTGATTCCTTGTTTTAATTATATATATTTTTAAGTTACTCACCACAGAGATGTTTGGAGAGAAAACAGATGAAGAAAGCACACAGCAGGACACACCACTTCATCTTTCCCTAAAAACACAGGAGGAATAATATTAAAGTGCAAAGTTGCAAAAAAATAAAAAAGGGCTAAGTTTATAAATCTTCCAGTTCAAACCGCAGGCTGGATATTTTGTATAAAAAATAAATATAACTTTTAAACTATTACCTGCTTTAAGGTGTTTCTGTTATCTAGGGAGCTGCAGGGAGCTGCTGGAAATGTTCACTGTACTGAATAGTGTGTGTGTGTGTGTGTGTGTGTGTGTCTGACTCCGCCCCCAAAAAACAGCCTCATACATGTGGATAGTTTGTGCATAGTTATTTATTTACTTTTAAGTACACACTCATTTCAGATTTTCCTAAAAGTCACTGAAGTGGGTTTCTAGTGGCCCTATTTTTAGTATTATGCACAGAAAGTATTTATGCAGCACAGACACATCTTAAAAAGTACTAGGATCATAAATATATTTAAAGTGCTAATAGTTATTATAATACTTCAGCAGATGAAAAAGGGGATAAAAAAAACAAAAGCACATTTAAAATGTGTTCAAGAGGAGGCGCTGTTAGGACGTGCTTCAGAACTACAGCACTGAAAAAAACAAATTGATTATAAATATTGATTCCAAATTATTGAAAATCTCAATTAAAAGCAGATAACAAATTATACTATAATTAGTAAGTTTATAGGTGTCCACTTTTAGTAAAAAAATTTTTTTTAAAACTCTTTGCAATACATTTTACGTTAATTTACTTTTTACCTTTTAAAATAAATATTTTTAAGTCACATTACAACATACACAACTAACACACCCGAATAAATTTGAATAAAAATGTATGACAGTAAAGGGCGGGGCCAGTGTTTAGACCTTTTTTTAGAATTAAGAATTAATTTAAGTAAAAATCTGTTGAAGAACTACATCACTTCCATTAATTTGAATTTATATTAGACATGGAATGTAGCTTTTTTATTAATTAAAGTAATTATAAAAATTTCTGTATATAATAACTGAGGGAAAGTAAAACTGGAACACATAAATACAACTTGTATTGAAAATAAAAATTGTCATTATAAGCACTTTTCCATTGTCTCTTATTGAAGTCTTTATTCTAAAAGATATCAATTCATCATAATTCTATATGTAAATATATGCAGATAAAGCCCCGCCCTCACAGCCATGCTGGTCGTGGAAATCTGATGAGCAACTCGAGGGTGACGATGACAAAGAAAAACTCCCTGAGATGACAAGAGGAAGGAACCTTGAGAACTGAGGTAAGATATTTAAAATGTAGGACTACATCTATTTTATATTTTGAACTGTTATCAATAAAAATGCTTAAAATTAACATTTTTTAAATTAATCTGTTGAGAAATAATTCTTATTGTAACACAGCTGCTTGGAGGTCTGAGTCAGTGACACTGAGGAGGGTTCAGGAGCTCATAAACTTTGCAGTGATTTATTTGTAGGCTTTGAAGATCATGATTCAAGTTTTCACTCCACAAATCTCAGTAGTAATACTGTAGTTTATATGACACTTTATGATTTTCCTTGGTGTTAATAAACACTGCACATTGATACAGTACATATTCAATTCAGTTAAATTAAATTTTATCTGTATAGCGCTTTTAACAATTGACATTGTGGCAAAGCAGCTTTACACAATCAAAAGAATTAAGTTTGTATGAAATGTGAATGTGTGTGAATCAGAATGATCAGATTGTCCCTGATGAGCAAGCCGAGGKCGACGGTGCTGAGGGAAAAACTCCCTGAGATGGTAATAGGAAGAAACATTGAGAGGAACCAGATTCAAAAGGGAACCCATCCTCATCTGGGTGATAACGGAGAGCAGGGATTGATCTGCACTCATACTGTGTGAGACTGGAAGTTCAGTATAACAGGAGACGTGTTTAAATTTGTTCCTGTGTTCAGTTTGTTCCTGGAGGCTCAGGTAGACTGTAGGAAATTCAAGTCCTGAATTATCGAGCGACTGAAGTCACACGTCCCCAGAGAACAGCTGTCTGTTTTGGTTGAGGACAGGACAGTGTTCGTGGAAAAATGGAACCATCCCCAGCCACCACGCGCATCCCAGGCAGACCACACGGGGCATCCATGCGACAAGATCTCCAACCAGAAGTAGGACACCAGGACGAGTTAGACAGGTCCAGAGGGCAGAGGGGTCTGGATCACTGGCAACTCACAAGCGACATGTATAAACGGAAAATGTATAGAGGGAGAGGGAAAAGGAGAGAGAGGGAGGGAGAGAGAGAGAAGAGAGCAGAAGAGAAGGAGAGACGGCAGTTAGGTCTGGTCACAGTCAAACAATGTATAAGGTGAATGTATATTTAGTGCAAAGTGCAAACAGGGACTCCGGCTGGACTAACTATGACAGCATAACTAAAAGGCAGAGCCAGAAGGAAACATGAGGGGGAACTGAGATGTAAAGCAACCAATCACCTCACCGTCAACAAACCTGAGTGATCAATGAGAGTGGGGAGGACAGCATCTAAACATACCAGTTCACCAGAATACTCTACGTCCATGAGTCCCCCAGATCTGCTCCTTTACCTAAGGCTAATCTATTTACAAAAATGCTTTGCTAAATAAATAGGTTTTTAGCCTCAGTAGGCTGTTTTTTCTCATCTGGTTTTGCAGAGACGTATAACAATGAAAACTAATACCATGTTTACGAATTATGTTGCCCAGAGGAAGCATGTAAAGGGAAAAAGCAGTGGGCCTAAAACTGAGCCCTGTGGAACACCAAACTCCACTTGAGAACATGAGGAATGGTCACCATCTAAATCTACAAACTGATAACGATCAGTCAAATAGGATCTGAGCCACAAGAGGGCAGTTCCCTTAATTCCTACTACCTTTTCTAATCTGTGAAGGAGAATACTATGATCAATGGTGTCAAAAGCTGCACTGAGGTCCAGTAACACAAGTATAGTGATGCAACCCTGATCAGAGGCCCATAGGAGGTCGTTTACTACTTTAACAAGTGCTGTCTCTTTGCTGTGATGAGGCCTAAATCCTGACTGATACAGTTCATTTATGCTATTTCTGTGTAGATGTGAACATAACTGCTGTGAAACTACCTTTTCCAGAATCTTGGAAATAAAGGGAAGGTTTGATATCGGCCTGTAATTAGAAAGCAGACAGGGGTCAAGGTCAGGTTTCTTGATTAGCGGTTTAATAACTGCTAATTTAAAGGATTTGGGGACATACCCACTACTGAGTGAACAGTTAATTACTTTCAACAGGGGTTCTGTTATTGCTGGTACTATCTGTTTGAGAAAATGTGTCGGTATAGGATCTAATATACAGGCTTTTTTATAGTTCAGGACGCTCTCCTTCCAAGCTATTTGTTTAACAGTTTAGTTTGGCGCCATTTACGTTCAAATTTTCAAACAGTTTGTTTTAAAGTGCGTGTGTGGTCATTATACCAAGGAGCGAGTTTCTTATCTCTAATCATTTTCATATGAATATCATTCTATAAGAGTCATACGATCATTACAAAATCATTTCTTTCTGCTTATTTCATAAGTGGACTGAGAACTAATTAGGTTTTTGTACAGGATTACTTCAAGATATTTAACTTTTTTTAATGTTTTTTTTGTTTTTTTTTGGAGACAGTCCTTAACCCTTTCACCTGTGTTGCGTTTCCCTTTACAAATGAACTTTTTCTCTGGAAGTTTAAAGGGAATAATCTGTAATGAGTTTAATTCCCAACTGAGGCGATTGTGGCGTTTATGAGTCATGTGGAAACCGATTCATTCTGTCACTCGACTCATTAGCGCAACACATCGATTCCCTTATTTCGACACGCATACTTTGCATTTTGTAATATAATATATATGTATATTTCTTTATTTAAGTATGCTTATTGTTTATTTGTGTTTTAAAGCGCTATCAACGATAACCGAATCACAGAGATTATAATTCAGAAGAATCGGTTCACTKCAAAGACTCGTTCGAAAAGAATTACTCGGGGGCGTGGTCATAACGGAAATCAGCGCGAGCTCTTCAGAATCCAGTCAGAAAATAAAGCAGACGGTAAGAGTTTTGGCGAAAAAAGAAAAATAACCGAATGTTTGTTTAGCAAATGCTTTAAATGACTATAACAGTGTTGTTGTTTGTTTTTACAGAGATAATCTTTTAGAATTATTCCATGACGTGACGTGCTTCATACGAGTCTGTCGACGAGAGCGCGAGGCGTTAGCTCTCAAGCTACTAATTAGCTAGCTAATTTAAACTAGCCTGTCAGAGTGTGTGTGATATAAATTTCTTATACTGTATGTAATTTAAATAGTTATTATTTTATTTAAAATTCAGTATTATTATGCGGTTTAATATTAAGTACATTAAAGTGATTATTTCACTTTATAATTATAATTCAGGTAATAATCTATTAAGTGTTTCTTACCCATGATTTTTTCTGATAAGAAAACATTAACATAGTAAGTTGCATTTTTTAATCATGTATTAAATATAGTGAAGTATGTGGATAATTACTACATGTTGTATTATTGTAAAAAGATGATGTCGTGGTGTGAGAGGAAGATGGAGTTTGTAGAAGAGTATGACTCTCATCATATTGCAGAGGATCAGCAGGATGAGTGAGTGTTTAAACCATTCTGTTATACTGGCTCTAATGAAAACAGATCTCTCTCTCTCTCTCCATCTCTTCCTCTCTCTCACTCTCTCTGTCTCTCTCTCTCTCTCTCTCCTCTGTAACACAGTGTTTTCTGGTACATCTGCACAGGGATTTGTACAAGGTTTCAGATAAAGCTGAGCTTCTCCACTCCAACAGCTGCTTGAGGACGCTGTGCACTGACTGGCAAGAAAGTGCTGAAATGGAGGAGGACAGCAACGCCACCCTCAGGGCCGAGAACAGTGAGCTGAAGAAACAAATTCAAAGGTAACAAAAATCACGTACATGTAGAGCACAGGAACACACTCCTGTGTACATCATCTCATCTGATCATCGTTTGTGAAGTTTGAGGCAGATGAAACAGGACATCCAGCTTCTGGAGAATGAACTGGAGGTCACTCGAGCTGCAAAGGCAGAGGAAAATAAACACTGCAGCACGCTTGAGGCCAACTGCAGAGAGCTTGTGCGTACAGAGGACAGAATTTAATCAGTAAATATTGCACTCAGCTTTGTGCTTAGTGACCTATCTGTTGAACAGCTCATAGATTATGGTTGTGAACTTGTGACAGGAAAAGGAAAATGAAACACTCAGACGGCAGGTAGAAGCACATTTTAATGAGGTATGTGCAGGCTAGAGCATTTCTACTCTTTTAAGTTTTATTGGTTTTAATTTGTTAATTTAGTATGCTTTACAGGCGTCAGGTTTTCTTCTAAAAAAAGAGAAGCAGGAGAACGAGATCACTGAGCTCACCTGTGTCCTAAGAGCTTACCAGGTGATATATTTATGGCTTTAAACATTTTTTTTTGTTACTGTTACTGCTGATTCCGTTAGTATGCGCTCACGCCAGTGTCATAATAGAGATTTCTTTTTTTTTTCTTTTTTTTTTTTCCATTAAAGCAGTGCTTCCATTGTGTGTGTGTGTTTGTTGTGAAACTTAAAAAGCGAGGTGGGGAGAGGGAGGAGGAGTGTTACTGTGTAAAACGAGACGCAGAAAGGGAAACACTTATCTGTCGTGATTTATTTTTACTTTTTTTAAAAGGTAAAGTGCAGGTTAATCTGTTTGTATGAATTATTTTTATGTTTTCATATTTTCTTATGGGAAAATCTGATTTGATTTACGAGTATTTTGGAATATGAGCCCACTTCCAGAATCAATTATGCTCGTAATCCAAGGTTCTACTGTATCTTTGTTATCAAAGTGCTTGTGATGTACAGTAAGAAGAATAAAACACATGGACATGTCTGCTTCATCACTTCAGCTTTTTTTTTTTTTACTATAACAGCAACACACACATACAATTACAATTACATAAAATACAAAAAAAAATACAATTACATAAATAGTCAAATAATTTTACAATGTATGTTTTAGCAACAACTAGAGGAGGACAGATTTCTTCTCGAGCAAAAAGATGATCTCATTAATCAGGTAACTTATATAATTTACAATGATTTTATAACAATTCAATGTAAGTAAGCAATAGATTTTTTTCTAATGGTAAAATGTTTTCTTTACATGCAAAGAACAGAAATTTGCACTAAATTTGTTATCATTGAATATTTTAAATATGTGACTATAAAAATAAACATATGAGGATAAAACTAGATGCAAGAGAAATTCTTCACCAATCTGTCCTTTATGGACTTTTATCTAACTTTCCAACAGCAATGCAGTACGAAGTAGTTCAAGTTCCTTTACACTTTCCTGAAGGTTTTGTGTAATCCATTAATACAGGCTTTAATACATGTAACAAACACTTTAACTGAAGACTTCATTCCAGGGTTTGATTTAAAATAATAGTGTTTAAGAGTTGACAGTGTTTAGAATAAAATACAGCTTTAAGGTGTAAAATAAACCTGCTGTTTTTCCTTCAGAGAGATTTGGTCATCCAGCAACACAAAGACATGCTGTCAGAATACATCACCATTAACCAGGTACACTCATCTCATTTATAATGTTAAGGGTTTTTATGCTACTGTAAAAGTATTATAATGTGTGTGCTATTGTTCAGGGCATGAAGGATGAGCTGAAGGATTTGAACATCAAGTTGGCTTTGGCTTCAGTGTACGTCCCTTCTCTGTACTTTTGAATGATTCTGTTATTACATGCAAGATGACAGAATAAATCCTCACAGTTTTGTATTTATTTAACAGCAGCAGGGAAGGGAGCTTCATGAGAGTGGATACGATGCTTGCTTGCCCTCCTGAGTGTTCAGTTTCACTCGGGGAAGAGCTCGGAATTCCATCTGTGGATCAGGTAAATCTACAACAATGTAAAAATTCTAGAACAAAAAAGGTATTTTATTGATTCTAAATGAACAGCTCATTAGCGGGGACGTGTATAGCGGACGCCCCACTGATAAGTTTTCTTAAAGAGAAAAAACTGTAAGTGTAAAGCTGTAACTGTAAGTTTTCCCACATCTTCAGGACAGAGGAGTTTACGCTTCTTTGTGATTTCTCAGTCACATGACAAGCTGTAATTCGTCATCACTTATTATCTTTAAGGGACAGAAATATAAGAGAAGCTGGTGAGGGAACGACTGTTTATAGCTGCTACGTTTTCTAACTTGTTTCATGGGTCTTTTTTTTTTTTCATCTTTATGCTCCCTAGCAAACTGAAGCCTTTTTTTTCTGATTAGTCGCAGTAAGAAGTGATTTGTGACAAGTGGTCAAACAGCAGTGTTTGTATGGCTAAAAACTATGACTTGTTCTTTAATAACTCAATGTGGTTTGAAAAACCTCCACTTCACACCATGTCACTGAATCTTTACCTATAAATACACACAGTTCTTCATTCCTTCCTAGATGATGCTTGAGGAGGAACAGGAAGAGGAAGAAGAAGAGGAAGAAGACACATTGACTCAGGAGGAACAAGCAGTACCTTGTATGTCAAAAAGGTGAGTTATTTTTATTCTTATCATTTTATTTTATTTTTGACACAGCCCATGCTCAATATTTCAATTCTGCTTTTTCACTAATTAAACTTGTGACACACAGCTGGGAAAGAACTATGAAGAAACGGGTGTGTGCTGCTGTGGCGCTCAGTTTCAGTCTACTGGGTGTGTTTGGAGCACTGAGTCCCACCGTGTGTGCAAACGTTTTGGACATCATCCGTCACCTGATTGACCCACACTGCCAAATTCATCACACAGGACTCCCTCCTTTATAAAAACTAAATTTATTTATTGACTATAATGATTTTATTGGTCCTTTGGTTTGTTAGACATAGTTCTAGAAAGAAAGAAAAAAATGTGTATGCGTGGTTTGAAAAATCAACCTCATTTACCTTTTGTGCTTATTTATTTAATCATTTGTTATTTATTTATTATCTCAGATTTCTTAAAAGCCATTCAAAGAATAAAATATAAACATTTTTTATAATATCATGCACAGTAAGTGTTTTTGCAGGACAGACACATCTTAAAAAGTATAACGATCATAAATATATTTAAAGTTTTAATAACTTATTATAATCCTTCAGCAGATGGAAAAGGGGGTTTTAATGAAAACGTGACTCAGAACTATAGCCCTTAATAAAAACAACAATAGAATATTTCATCAAATGTTAAAATCAGAAATCTAATTATTCTACATTATAGTAGTTAATTTGTCCACAAGTCAAATTTCAACACAAACTAGCACAATTAACACACCCCAGTAATTAATGAGTATAAAAATGTATGACGATGAAGCGGGGGCCAGTGTTTAAACCTTTTCATAAGAATTTATTTAGGTAAAAAATCTGTTAAATGACCACATCACTTTCACTCATTTGAATTTATCTTATACATGGGATTTTGCTCTTTATTAATGAAAGTAACTATAATAATTTTTGCATATGATTACTGAGGGAAAGTAAAAATTTAAACACACAAATACAACTGTTATTATAAAAACACAAATTGTCATTATAAGCTAAGATTATTAAGCTAAGAGATATTCATCCGTCATGATCCCATATGTAAATATATGGAGGTGGTGTGCGATTTAAGCCCCGCCCTCACAGCCGTGCTGATCGGTCGGAACCATGCGACTGACATCGATGTTGTCCCGAGAGAGGACTTCCTTGGCGTGGTAGACGGTCTCGGGAGGGAGAGAGCGGCTGCGGGACAGAATCCAGGCGTAGTCGACATGGAAGATCCGGAGAAAGTCGGTGCAGGAGTAGAGCAGCGCCACGGAGTCATAATCGGTGGATAAAACCCAGTGCGCGCTGTACGGAGTAACTAACCCCCGGGGAGGAAGTGAGAGAGAAACTGATTATAAGAGAGTAAACGAGACTGAAACGTTCAAAATGTATAAATGTTACCTAAAAAATTCAATTCAGTTTTATCTGAATGTTTCTTTGTCACAAAGCAGATTTACAGAATTTAAAATTAATGGGAAAAAGTTTTTACATTGTAATGATCTGTTTGTTACTCATAAGCAGGTTAAGGGTGACGGTGGTAAGGAAATCTCCCCGAGATGACAAGAAGAATAAACCTTGAGAGAAACCAGACTCAACAGGAAACCCATCCTCACCTGGGTGATATCAGATAGAACGACCACAAATCTGCTGCTATAGCTCTGTGATATAAGGCTGAAAGTTACAGTGAAGGAGTTTAAGAGCCGTTTTTGGAGACTTGGGTCTTTATTTAAACAGAAGCTATACCTGAACAGCTCAAAGTGTGTACCTCCTCATTATTAAAGGAGTGGGTTTGGATTTAAATGATTTAAAATGATGGTTTCTGCTCCCAGTCTCTAAGCTCACACAGGAATGAGCAGATGTGTTTAGACAAGTGAGTTCTGCAGCAGGTTAGATTTGATTCTACCCATCTAGCAGTATATTTTGTAAAAACGCATGTTACAGTGGATTACATATAGTCCAGTTCAACTCATAAACAGTTGTACTGTACATTACTGTTATTTGCACAAATCAGATATTTGGTACAGTATAGTGTGTAAAATCACCATCATATTTCTTACAAACTCCTTGCATCCATACTTGGCGAATAAATCAATTCTGATTCTGATTTGTGCAACAAGAATTTAAAAAGAAGACTATTGCAGTTTTAAATACTCACAGTATGAGAAACTGACGCCGAGTTTAGCCGGTTCTCTCGGGTTCTGCACGATGGCTGTTCCCTCAGCGGTCCTCACTTTTCCTTTACTGTAAACAGAACAAAATAATCGATACTAGTAACAGAATTAGATCTCACATATCAATTTCTAATACTGAAATCCAGATCATATCAGTGTAACTCCCTCACCGTGTCCGAACATAAACCACCCTGATGGTCTTGTCAGGTCTGAGAGAGTAGTTGGTTTCGATACATGTGCCTTTCTCATAAGTAGCTGGGAGCTTCTCAATTTCGTACCACTTTCCCAGGTACTGCATTAAATACAACAAAAACGATGAGTTAACTTGCGATAGGAATAAGTGAGAATTGAAAAATAAAGAGCAGAAAGGTTTCTCCAAACCCTGTTCAGGTCAAAGTTTGGCTGGACCATCGGCGTCGGACACGGACCCCAGTGGAAGACCTGAGACGACACTGAGACGACCAGCGTCAGAGAAAAAGCCCACACGCTGACCGGCTTCATGGTGGACACAGTGTGACTGTCTGTGAGGGGACGAGACGGTAATGTGCACGTAGTTAGCCGTTATAATTCATGAGCATGTGGTGCTGTAACACTTCCTATTATACTCTGTAACAATAACTGTTGTACTCTGATTATTTCAGGAATTTTAATTGTGTTTAATGCAATTATACTGTTTTGTTCAGCAGGAAAGTTTTGCTGAGGCTCATGTCCCGGTCTGAAAAGTGGAAATGAGATTCTAATAAATGCTAGAGACGGATCAGAACTACAGGAAAATACAGTCTACAGTGAGTCATAAAAGCAAAATGGCCTAATAATTTTTTTTTAATATAATATATAATACATATTAATATATATATATATATATATATTAAACTTTCACAACTTCATATTTACAAAACCAGTTCCTGTTAAATCCTTTATGAACATTTTCATCATGCATCATCATCATCATGCTAATAATATACTGTACTTAGTAAAATATTTAATACTATATGATTATAATCTAGCTAATGCGGAATTTTCATATAATCTAGTGACATTTATCTATTTCTTTCTCTTTTTTATTATTTATTTGATAAATATTTAGTTTGATTAAAAAACTGCACACACACTGAGCACTTGTTGAGAACGGTGTCATATATAGAAAATATCTTATACTGTATGTAAATAAAACAGAATAGAATAATAAAATGCAGGACTGAGTTTACATATATTATTATATTGTATTTTAAAAATATTTTGACCTGTTAACAATTAAAATGCTTTAAATATATTTTTTTAAGTGAATCTGTTGAGAAAGAATTCTTACCAGCCAGTAACACACCTGCTCGCAGATCTGCGTCAGTGACACTGAGGAGGTTACAGGAGGTCACTTTGGCCTGAAGGACTGAATTTCTGGATGGCTGTCGTCAGTGCTGGAGTCTTAACCAGAAGCAGATGATGAGGAAAATGTGTCATGGGACTAATTAAAGAAAAAAAAAAACAGCAAAAGTCAAGACAAAGCCTGGTTTTCTGTTACATACGAGTGCCTGAGCTACCGAGTAAATGTATATCGCCAACTTAGAAAAAAAAAACAAGCATGCAAATATTCAACAATCCTCATAAACTTTGCCATGATTTATCTGTAAGCTTTAAAGATGAGGAATAAAATTTTCATATCAAATATTCACTCCTCAAATCTCAGTTGTAGTAGTTTATATTACAGTTAATGATTTTCCTTGGTGTTAATAGAAACAATGCGTGTTGATACAGTACATATGAATATCAGTCTATAAGAGTCATACACATGGTCATTATGAACTCATTAAAGTAACTCACTAACTCACTAAAGGTTATGAGTCATGTGGAAACCGATTCATTCTGTCAATTGACTCATTTAGCGCAACACACCGATTCCCATATTTACACACGCCTACTTTGCATTATGTTATCTAAAATATACTTTATTTTATTTTATTTATTTATTTGAATATATTACCTATTTGTTCATGTTTTAAAGCGCTAACAATAACCGGATCATTGAGATGATGATTCAGAGGAATCGGTTCGTAACGGAAATCAGCGCGAGCTCCTCAGAATCCAGTCAGAAAATAAAGCAGACGGTAAGAATTTTGGCGAAAAAAAAAAGAAAAATAACCGAATGGTTGTTTAGCAAATGCTTTAAATGACTATAATATTGTATGTTCTTGCACAGATAATCTTTTAGAAATACTTCATGAAGTGACGCGCTTCATACGAGACTGTCGTTCAGAGCGCGAGGCGTTAGCTCTCAAGCTACTAACTAGCTAGCTAATTTAAACTAGCCTGTCGGAGTGTGTGTGTTATTAAAGTATAACAGTGTCAAAATTCTCCAAAGCTAAATTGCATGTTGAATTACATGAACTAAACAAAAACTTTTGCAATATATATTTTATTTACTTTTTTTTTTTCAATTAAATTCAGTAAAAATTCAGGTTGAAAAAGATCGGGTCTTCACATCCGGGATATCACAGGAAGCGCGTTGGATTGCCGGTTGCTGCGGTCCGCGCCGCCATGTACTTTAAAGTGTGACCTTCCTGCTCCCTGTGCAGTCTACTTTTCACGGAACTACTTGGGGTTCGGAATGCAGCACGCCTAACCAATAGGCTGGGTTGCCAGTTGCATTAAAACGGTATTATACGCTAAAGTTCCTCTTTCACCGTTATCGCTATATTCAAAGCAAAGACTACACCCTTTATTCATAATTAATTTCTTCAACTTTTGTGGCATATTTCGGTACATGAAGCAAGCAGGAACAAATTTAGGAAGCAGTCGAACAGCATGGATTTAGCGAGTGACACCGGAGTACTGAAGACGTCCAGCCGCATTAAGACAAAAAATAAAGATAGGAAATAGATAGATAAATAGATACTTTATTGATCCAGAATGAAATCCCAGATATCCAGCAGCAATATAGGCAGCAACATTAAGACAGGTTGTAGATTGCACACCGTATATCTTACATACAGTCAGTATACCCAGTAATGGGAAAATTGACCAGTAATAGTGCAATGCTAGGCAAAAACTACAAGGTTTACAGCGGTGGGAAGTAAGGAGTTACATTTACTCCGTTACATTTACTTGAGTAACTTTTTGGAAAAAATGTCTTTCTATGAGTAGTTATACTGCACCATACTTTTTACTTTTACTTGAGTAGAATTGTGAAGAAGAAGTGCTACTCTTACTTCGCTATATTCGGCTCCACTCGTTAGTTTTTTAACTATTTATTGTAAACATGACTGTTTGACCAGTCAGTCAATATTTATGGCCATTTTTGGGTAATTTTTCTGTTTAAAGATGCACTCATTTAGAATGGCTTTTAATATTTTTAATTGAATGTTTTTATGATTTTATAATTTTGTGTTTTATTATTATTATTTTTATTATTATTGCCATCTTACTGCAATTTTATATTAAAAAAAAATAATGCTGTGGAGCAGTTCAACTTAGGTTGCTGTAAGGTGCTATATAAATAAATGTTGATTGATTGATTGATTGATTGATTGATTGAATATTTGTTTGTTTGATTGTTCTTAGGTTCTATTGTTTGTTTGTCCCTAACTCTTTCATCTGTGTTGCGTTTCCCTTTACAAATGTCAAGCTGAAACTCTACCTAAAGTCTATAACAGTTAATGAGATATAAATGCTATCAAATTAATTGAGCAGATTATCTGTAATGAGTTTAATTCCCAACTGAGGCAATTATGGCGTTTATGAGTCATGTGGAAACTGATTCATTCAGTCACTCGACTCATTTAACACAAAACACAGATTCACTTATTTCTACACTAGCGTGTTTCTCGCCAAACTAGGATTCTGTGACGTGTCTCTGAATGTGGGATAGGGTTAACCAACTAACTTACTGTAATTGCAACTAAATTATAACTATCCATAATTCCAGTGTGAGAAATGCCAATTTAATTCCGACCAGTCACAATTCCTATTCAAGGTATCTTTAACTCCCCTCAATTAAAGAGATCTATAATGTCTTTTTTTTAATATCTGAGATTTTAACGAGTTCAAAACTACATTATAGATATCTTGAATTGTAGATGTCTGACTAATCAGAATTAAATTGCAGATATATGAGATTGTAAGTCATTTTTAGTTGATCTATCTCAAGTTTAATGTTTAAACTCTAAAATATTTCTTTTCTTTAGTTACAGCATGCATTCACTGTGCCACTGTTTTAAGAAGCTTATCCAATGTCACCACATTTTTTCCCTCCCGTGTTGCATAACTTTTTGCAAACAGATGCTTAAACCAAAGCAGCTCTGACTTTAAAGCAACATCCATTCATGTGTCAGGAAGATCCGAAAAAAAAACTTCCACATGTTTGCAAAAGAAATGGTACCGTTTGCTTGCAATTTTTGCTTGTGAACCTCCACAGTATTTACATTAAAAAGTTTACATGTGTTTTAGAAGAGATTTTAACTCCAACAGAAAAAGATGTTCATTAAATGATTTTCATTCTCAACAGTTGGGATTTGTCTACTAAACAGTAGGACAACACATGGCAAACACGTGAGTGTGCGACAGCGTCACTCTTTTGTTGTGAGCGTGCTTGTCGCGCCTCTCTGTTTACAACACAACTGAGTGTGACATGAGGTGTGACATGTGAACGGCTTCTAAGACATTTAAAATGCAGAGCAGCCCAGTCTGAGTATTGGCACTGTCTGTATTCTGTCTAAGTAGCCGTCTAAACCTTGGCACCAATAGGTGTGGTTGCTAGGCGGAGCTTGTCTTTGCATATTTGGACTGTGACATCCTCACTAAATAGCAAGTATACTGACAGATGGCGCAAAATTCTCATTTTTTCCGCAGAACTGATCATGAACGCCTGTTAGCTGACCACTGACCTCAAACACAATAGGCTTGCTGGCTGTTGCTGTTGCCATGACAACTATGTCAAACAATTAAACCATTAAGTTTAGCCTTAATCTCAGAACAGGACTGCCGCAACGATCTGCAGAGAGACAACAGTGTATTAATAAGTATGAAGCGTTTTTATTTCAAAGTAGTTAACATACAGTTTATTGTGTGTGTGTATGTGTGTGTGCATAATTTAAGTAGTTTGTTCACTTTATTATTTACTATTTCATGCAGTTTAGTATTAAGTACATGAAGGTGTCTATTTCACTTTATTATTATAATTCAGGAATTAACCATTTTAGTGTTTCTTACCCTTGTTTCTTTCCTTAAACTGGCACTAAATGAAACAGAGTTCTCTCTCTCTCTCTCTCTCTCTCTCTCTCTCTCCTGTAACAGTGTTGTTCTCTGTTACAGCCATAACCAAAACATTTGAGAATGACAGAAATATTAATTTTCACAAAGTCTGCTGCTTCAGGGTTTTTAGATCTTTTTCTAAGCTGTTACTCTGGTATACTGAAGTATAATCACGAGCTTTTCATAAGTGTCAAAGTTACATTACGCTTATGCAAAGAGTCAGTATTTGCAGTGTTGATCTTCTTTTCCAAGACCTCTGGAGTTCACCCTAGAATGCTGTCAATCAACTTCTGCTTGAGTGTCAGCACAATTGTTCCCCTGGCTGAGACTCGACTCCCCGCATGATGCTTTACTGTTGACACAGGACTGATGGTGGTTCTCTCCTTTTTTCTCCAGACAAGCTTTTTTCCAGATGCACCAAACTATCAGAAATGGGATTCATCAGAGAAAATGACTTCACCCCAGTCCTTAGCAGTCCAATCTCTGTACCTTTTGCAGAATATCAGTCTGAGTAGTTCTTGATAATCTGATAAATGGTTAATTTAGTTGCAATCTTTACTAGCAGCAACATGCAAGATCTCTGATAAAGCTGAGCTTCTCCACTCCAACAGCTGCGTGAGGACGCTGTGCACTGAAAAGTGCTGAAATGGAGGAGGACAGCAACGCCACCCTCACGGCCGAGAACAGTGAGCTGAAGAACCAAATTCAAAGGTAACAAACATCACGGACATGTAGAGCACAGGAACACACTCCTGTGTACATCATCTCATCTAAAAATAAAAAACAACTTGTCATGTTAGCAGGAAACCACAAATAAGTGTCACCTCTGAGTGTTACAAAGCTCTGACACTGGAGACTCCTTCCGTACATCATGATGTTGAATAAACATCTCCCTACAGAAAACTTCATAATTTACATTGATTAATTTATGGAGAATTAATCAACACCTTCTGACCAATCAGAATCTAGAATGAAAATGTCCAGGTTCTTAAAGAGGTTCAGACTTTATGTGATTTAATAGTCAGAGGGATAAACATTCCTGTCTGTAATAGTTTCATTCAGACACTAAGTGCTAGTCATTCATGTGTAAATGTGTGTTTGTGAAGCTTCAGGCAGATGAAACAGGACGTTCAGCTTCTGGAGAATGAACTGGAGGTTATTCAAGCTGCAAAGGCAGAGGAAGATAAACGCTGCAACACGCTTGAGTCCAACTGCAGAGCGCTTGTGCGTACAGAGGCCAGAATTTAATCAGTAAATATCTCACTCAGCTTTGTGCTTAGTGACCCGTCTGTTCAACAGCTCATAGTTTATGGTTGTGAACTTGTGACAGGTAAAGGAAAATGAAACTCTCAGACGGCAGGTAGAAGCCCTTTGTAGTGAGGTATGTGCAGGCTAGAGCACGTAAACGTGGAGTGCACTTCTACCATTTACATTTTATTGAAATCCATTTGTTAATTTACTACGCGTGTGCTGTTCAAAAACAGGCGTCTGGTTTTCTCCTGGAACAAGAGAAGCAGGAGGAGGAGATCAGCGAGCTCACCTGTGTCCTAAATGCTTTCCAGGTAATTTATTTATGGCTTTAAACTTGGAGTGTTTAAAGCGATAAACACGCACAAACACACCGTTAAGGCTGTAGGTTAGTGGATTTCTGATCGGAAGGTTACGGGTTTGAGGCCCAGCACCACCAGCTTGACACTTTGATGTGTTGTCACTAAATATAATGTCACACAGAAAGTTATTAACCACTTTTTGACACAAGTTTAAGGCGCCGTCACGGCTGACATGTTTGAGATATAAAAAATCTAAAGACTTTATTTAAAAATTTTTAAAAAAAACTATTTTACATCCTCGATGTATGGAGATCACATAGACCCAGTGTGTTGGTGATCGTATAAATTCTCTAGAGGGGAGTACTGTACATCAAAATCCATTGTGTGCATTTGGAAAACGACTTCCTGTTGAGTAGAGTCCATGACATGCAATGCGACAGATGTTCAGCACAATAAGTCCTAAATACCGCGTACCGGGTTTGAGCTGTGTGAAGTGTGTGTGAGCTATGCAGCAAAATCCCCATGCCACGCCCAGCGCCCAGACTCTCAGGCCTCCTAATGGCAGCAGATTCCAACCTGTGTGCCAATTTTCATGTGTTTTTGAGTATGTTAAGCCCAAAATGCCCAAAAAGCTGGGGGGAAAATCCTTAGAAGAACTAAATGGCCCTCACACACTATGATGACATAGCCCGATGTCATAGTGTTTGGGCCCTTAATACACACACATGCGCATACAATTACATAAACAGTCAAATAAATTCCCATTTTATGTTTTAGGAGCAAAAAGAGGAGAGGAACCTTTGTCTGGAACAACAAGATAAAATCATTAATCAGGTACATATACATAATTTACAATTATTTTATTAAAATTAAGTGTAAGTAAGTGATAAAATCTGTATTAATGTTAAACTTTCTTTTTTATTACATGCACAGAACATCACAGGTGAAACTCGAAAAATTAGAATAATGTGTAAAAGTTCATTTATTTCAGTAATGCAACTTAAAAGGTGAAACTCATATTAGAGACTCATTACATGCAAAGCAAGATGGTTGAAGTCGTGATTTGTCATAATTTAGATGATACATGAAAACCCCAAATCCAATTAGGATATTGTGAAAAGGTTCAATATTCAGGCTCAAAGTGTCCCAGTCTAATCAGCTAATTAAGCCATAACACCTGCAAAGGGATCCTGAGGCTTTAAACTGTCTCTCAGTCTGGTTCAGTAGGAAACACAATCAAGGGGAAGACTGCTGACCTGACAGTTGTGCAGAAAACCATCACTGACATCCTCCATAAGGAGGGAAAGCCTCAAAGGGTGATTGCAAAAGAAGCTGGATGTTCCCAAAGTTCTGAGCACATTAATTGAAGGGAAAAGTGTAGAAGAAAAAGGTGCACAAGCAGCAGGGACGAGCAGCCTGGAGAGGATCGTCAGGAAAAGGCCATTCAAAAGTGTTGGGGACTTTCACAAGGAGTGGACTGAGTTTAAGTTTCCACAGTCTGTGTTGATTTGTCATCTGATGGTGTTGGTCCACTGTGCTTCATTAAGTACAGAGTCAACGCAGCCGTCTACCAGGAGATTCTGGAGCACTTCATGATCCCGTCTGCAGAAGAGCTTTATAGGGACGCTGACTTCATTTTCCAGCAGGACTTGGCACCTGCCCACACTGCCAAAAGCACCTAAACCTGGTTCAGTGACCGTGGGATTACTGTGCTTGATTGGCCAGCAAACCCGCCTGACCTGAACCCCATAGAGAATCTACAGGACATTGCCAAGAGAAAGATGAGAGACATGAGACTGAACAATGCAGAAGAGCTGAAGGCCGCTATTGAAGCATCCTGGTCTTCCAGAACACCTCAGCAGTGCCACAGGCTCAGAGCTTCCATGCCACGCTGCATTGAGGCAGTAATCACTGCAAAAGGGGCTCAAACCAAGCACTGAGTACATACGGTATGCATACTTATACTGTTCAGAGGTCCGATATGTTCTATGTACAATCCTTGCTTTATTGATTGCATGTAATATTCAAATTTTCTGAGATTGTGGATTTGGGGTTTTCATGTGCTGAAGCCATAATCATCTCAATTATGACAAATCACGGCTCGATCTATCTTGCTTTGCATGTAATGAGTCTCTCATATATTAGTTTCACTTTTTAAGTTGCATTACTGAAATAAATGAACTTTTACACGATATTCAAATTTTTTTAGTTGCACCTGTGTACTTATTTGTTGTGTCATTAAATGTTTTTAATATGTGACTATAAAAATAAAGATGTGAGGATAAAACTAGATGCAAGAGAAATTCTTCACCAATCTGTCCTTTATGGACTTTTATCCAACTTTCCAACAGCAATGCAGTACGAAGTAGTTCAATTTCCTTTACACTTTCCTGAAGGTTTTGTGTAATCCATTAATACAGGCTTTAATACATGTAACAAACACTTTAACTGAAGACTTCATTCCAGTGTTTGATTTAAAATAACAGTGTTTATGAGCTGACAGTGTTTAGAATAAAATACAGCTTTAAGGTGTAAAATAAACCTGCTGTTTTTCCTTCAGAGAGATTTGGTCATCCAGCAACACAAAGACATGCTGTCAGAATACATCACCATTAACCAGGTACACTCATCTCATTTATAATGTTAAGGGTTTTTATGCTACTGTAAAAGTATTATAATGTGTGTGTTATTGTTCAGGGCATGAAGGATGAGCTGAAGGATTTGAACATCAAGTTGGCTTTGGCTTCAGTGTACGTCCCTTCTCTGTACTTTTGAATGATTCTGTTATTACATGCAAGATGACAGAATAAATCCTCACAGTTTTGTATTTATTTAACAGCAGCAGGGAAGGGAGCTTCATGAGAGTGGATACGATGCTTGCTTGCCCTCCTGAGTGTTCAGTTTCACTCGGGGAAGAGCTCGGAATTCCATCTGTGGATCAGGTAAATCTACAACAATGTAAAAATTCTAGAACAAAAAAGGTATTTTATTGATTCTAAATGAACAGCTCATTAGCGGGGACGTGTATAGCGGACGCCCCACTGATAAGTTTTCTTAAAGAGAAAAAACTGTAAAGCTGTAACTGTAAGTTTTCCCACATCTTCAGGACAGAGGAGTTTATGCTTCTTTGTGATTTCTCACTCACACGACACGTTGTGATTCGTAATCACTTATTATCTTTAAGGGACAGAAATATAAGAGAAGCTGGTGAGGGAACGACTGTTTACCCTTCTTACCCTGACACGCCCATCACTCTGGACTCAATCTGGACTCATCAGGTCACATGACCTTTTTCCATCGCTCCAAAGTCCAGTCTTTATTCTCCCTAACAAAATGAATCCCATTTTCACATTAGTCTCAGTAAGAAGTGGTTCAGCTCCGTCCTCCCAGGGTTTAATAATGTGTTGGACAGTGCATTACCCAGTTCCATTTCAGCCTCAGTGTCTTTAGTTGTTGTCTTTGCTTGATGCAGGATAATAATTTGACTCTTCTGAAACACAGTAATATATTTTCCCACATGGCCGTGTAAACCTGAGAAGCTCCTCTTGCAGCTGAAACACATTAATCCCTGCAGTAATTATACAGCCAACGCCTCTTAAATATTCACTTATTTAATTTCTAACAGCAGTGTGTGTATGGCTGAAAACTACAACCTGTTCTTTAATAACTCACTGTGGTAACAGAAACCTCCACTTCACTCCACACCACCATGCCATTGATTCTTTTCCTATAAAAGCACCAAACACATTTCTTTATTCCTTCCTAGATGAAGCCTGAGGAAGAAGAAGAAGAAGACGCGGGGACTCAGGAGGAACAAGCAGTACCTTATATGTCAAAAAGGTGAGTTATATTTATTCTGACAACTTTATTTTTGTCACAGCCCATGATCACTAACTTAATTCTGCTTTTTATTTATTAAATGTGTGACACAGCTGGGAGAGAAATATAATTAGAGGAGTGTGTGCTGCTGTGGCGCTCGGTTTCAGTGTACTGGGTGTGTTTGGAGAGCTGAGTCCCACCATGTGTGCAGACCTTTTGGACATCATCGGTCGCCTGATTGACCCACACTGCCAGATTTATTACACAGAACGTCCTCCTGTATAAACACTAAATCCACTCCACTGTCAGGTGACTGTATAGAGACTGGAGAGAGAAGCACCATGAAGGAGCCTGGGAGACGCTGAGCGAGCAGCGCAGCCCAGCTGGGGAGGCTCATGATACCACGAGTATCTTTTGTTACACAGCGCAGCGGTGTTCGGGATACCACGGCTCCCCACAATGACCACGAAGAAGAGACCAAGGGGTCCAAGCGTGGTGCTGTCCAGGGCGAGGGGAACCCCAGACCGAGTGGTGACAGAGGGCAGATGGTGAGGACCACTGGCGTCACGCTGTGCTTCTGCGTTTCTCCTTTTTCCACCATTGTAAATTTAAGATGTCTGTTTTTATACCATGCAGTATAAGTGTATTTTAGTGTATTTTTATTGTTTTTTCATCATAATTTCATAATTAATGCAATGCTTGATTGCATCTATTGTTTTATTATAGACATCTGCTACAGCTGCTGACTTGGAGACTTCCTTGTGCCATCCTGGCAATCTTCGAATGATAATGGTACATCGGATACATTTCACATATGGTCAGGTCCATGACGTTTAGAACAAAGATTTCAAAAAGTTTTCTAGCATGTGACCTCTGTACAGCACCACACTGAGTTTGAAATGAAACACAGAAGATGTGAATGAAGTCCTTCAAGGGGTTTGACAATAGTGTTGCATTAACCATTCACGGCCTTTTTCTTACACACACACACATTTTGTGAGCTCATTAATAATGTAACAACCTAACAAGATTACAAAAATAAGGATTGCCTTTGATAGTTGAATGAAAATTCTCTTTGCAGTCAGTGACTGGCTGAAGTCTGGAACTCACGGACATGACCGGACGCTGAGTCTCCTCCTTCAACTGCCTTCAGCTGCTGCTTGTTTGTAGGACTTTCTTCCTGCAGTCTTGTCTTCATTTAGACACTTCAGAATTGATCCTTCTACTTTTATCAGCAGTAAACACCAGTGACCTGCGTACACTGGCAGCCATACACGTTTATGCCATAACACTGGTAGGTTTTGGATTATGAGCGCTTCCTTTCTTTCTCCATGCTTTTCTCATTCTCATCATTCCGGTACAAGTTAATCTTGGGTTCATCAATCCAACAAATCTGGAAAGTCTGGAAACTCTAATCTGGTCTTTCTGTTCTTGAGCGTTACCAGTGGTGTGCACGTTGTGGTGAAACATCTGTATTTACTTCATGAAGCCATCTCTTGGCCGTAAACTTTGACAATGACATCAAGCCCCCCAACCCAAACCCCCCCCCCCCCC